>JAUKPH010000032.1:1082500-1250000 GCA_030549335.1 Pontederia crassipes
ACCTCTCTGTCATGCCCATCCATAGGGGTTACTGGACAACAAGATCGGGAATCCCCACATTGTCAACACTGTCACTTGAAAGTGAGGATTCGTCAGTGTCCGCATGGCGCCCGCCCCCAGGGGCATGGGTATCATCGCTACTTGCGTGCCCAAGTATGTGCTACAATTTGCTGGTATTTAGGATGTATTTACTTCTTCGTGCGGTTCCACAAAGACCCTTGGTAACTTTGTAAAGTTCCAGTTTTTATCCATACAATCCTTTTGATGATATTATATTCAAGCTTCAAAAGTCATTTTTTTATTGTTAAAGTTAATTGTTTTCTTTTTCTCATGCGAAGCATATGTTCGTATAGTTATTCCTTGTTCTCTGAGGTTGTGGCTGATAGCCCTTATTTATTCTTAATTATGTTACGATATAGTTCCGCAGCCCTATTCTTTATCAACGGAGGTTTAGCTTGATTCTGTATGTTGTATCCAACTTGCCTATGTTACACTGCAATTGCATCTCTTTCTTCTTTGCTTCATGCCCTATCGGATGAATACATGTAGACAAATTCCTATTATGTGTATTGATCTAATTAATAACATGTAAGAACACTATAGATGCCAATGCTATTGTTTCTTTTGAATGCCAATGAAAGGCTAATGGGTGTGTCTACAAACAAAGGGGACACGAGAAGTCTCATTCATTGGCTTGTATTTTTGTTCTCCACCTCCCAAAAAATAGGTTACCGTAGACTTTTAAGTGGTTAGTGCCGATTCTATTTTATTTTTTTGAGAGGTAAAAGGGATGATTAACAACATGTTAATCATCCAGGCCACTTCTTAGAAATATCAAGTCCAAATCAAGAAAGCTACATCATTCGTGGGCCATAAAAACACCACAATGTGAAAGCATGAATTAGGAAAAAAATCAGAAATAGGTGCAACATGCAGCTACAGCGGTGACTGTCTAACAAAAAATAGGTTAGGGTGTTGATATGAATGCTAATATTTATCACATCGCTTGAGGTTCCCTTGAAAACAGTCGCATTCTCCTGCAACAAAATCACCCACGTTGCTGCAAAAATTTCCCCACGTCCCTTCTGGATCAATATGTAGATACCCTAGACCGCCCACTGATCAAACTCCCCCAAGCTTAGCCTTTTGCTTGTCCTCAAGCAAAACATTCAAAAATTATGGACAACTTGAATTAAAAGTCCATAAATGAAGCAAAGATCAGCTGAATTGAATCCAATGAGTTTCCACTTTGCCAACACTTTATTCTTTCCAAAAACTCAATTTCTAGCTAGGGAATCACAGAGGCTAAAGCAAATTTACAAATCCCTTCATGAACAGATTTTCATTGCTTAAACAGGTTAACACATGACCTTTATTCATGAAATGCAAATAAACAGGTTTAACACCTGATTTTTATTCATGCTTTCTTTAGGAGAGATTCCTTTGGAAGTTTTGCTCTCCTAATTTTTTTTCTTTTTTTTTCTTTGCTTTCTTTAAGAGAGATTCCAATGGAAGTTTTGCTCTCTTCCTTTTTTGTATGCATGCATGCAACTTTTTACTTTTCCTTTTTCTCTATTTTCTATCCTGTTCATGAAGTGAGCAATAGTTCAAACTCAAGTATAGTTTAGATCCCTTTGTCCAAAAAGTTAAGTTTTCCTATTTAACATGGTAGCAAGAGCCTTGACTCCTTTCTAGACATCTGATATTACTAATTCAATCCATAAGTATCAGCTAGTGTGACCCACAAAAAGGAAAATTTTCAGCTGAAAATTGATTCAAGTGCATCTGAATTGAATAGCCAATTAAAGCAACAAGACTAATGGCCAAGTTGGCCACTTGGTATTGGAGTGTACTAACTGTCATAATGAAGTATTCTACCCATTTCAGAGTTAAAATAAGTGAGAGAATTGAATTGAACTCGATTAGTGATAACTACTGATAACTTGTGATAACCGGGTGATAACCAATGATAACTTGCAAAACCTACAGATAACCTGGTGATAAATGATATATGGACATTAAAATCAATTGAAAACATGGTGTAAAGGTTAGAAAAGCATCAGGTTTCCTCCCCCAAGCTTAGCCTCAACACTGTCCACAGTGGTGAAAGGTAAGGCAAGGGAGAGGGTTGGGTGGGTATGAAATTGGATGAATCTGTGCATTTGATCCCTTCCAATGGTTCTTGCATCTCAATCTAAGTATTCAGGTGTTCCATTCTTCATGAATTGCATTTAATCCTGCAGAGAAACAAGAGAGATCAGTTGGGTATTCAATATCAGATTTTTAGATGCACAATTCAATAAGGCAATGGGATTCACTAAATCTGCACTAAAATTCAGCTAAGGTGGATTAGGACAACTGATATGCATGATGATTCAGACATTAATATGATGAATTCAGCATGAGAGAAAAGATTATATCAGTTATCATTGGGATTTTAGTGAGAAGAATGAAAATTAAGGGTAGGGGTACTTCCTTCTTGTCAATTTGTGGATGGATCTGATTCCTCCCTTCTTTATTCCTGCAAAACAGAAAAGTTGTGTAAAATGACTTGGGTTACCTCCCAAGAAGTGCCCTACTTTAGTGTCTTAGGCTGGACATTTTTCCACTTCTTCATGTCAAGGAAGTTTGAATAGTATGATATGATCAAGTAGAGATCTCAATTTGTGGATAGCTTCACTAATCAAGTATGGATCTCTTAATTTGCCAATGATTGACCTTTGTTTCTCAGCTTGATTTTCTCCTCCATTGTACCAGAAATCTCCTAACTTCTCATCTCTAAAATCCTCATGTATGATATATGAACCCCCTGGACTAGGAAGAGGTTTCAGCTCAACAGGGCTGACCAACTCATTCACTATCTGAAATGGAATATATAATCCCAGCATTTAGCAACTTCAACACTTCCTTCTTGACTACTTCCTTCATTACTGGATTGAGTCTTCTTTGGCATCCAATGGAGGGCTTGTAGCTGTCCTCCATGGGGATCCTATGCATGCAAATCGAGGGATTAACACCCATGATATCTTCAATGGAATAGCCTATTACCTCCTTGTACAGCCTTAGTTTTTTCAGCAACTCTTCAACTTGATCCTTTGGCAAATTTGCATTAATGATAATAGGGAATGTTGAATTCTCTCCCAAGAATTCATACTTTAGGTTGTTGGGGAGAGGCTTGAGCTTCAATTTGGAAGAATTTGCTTGAGCTGAGTTGCCTTGTTCAACAGTGATAACTTCCTGCACTTGGTGCTGAATTCCTGAGTTTTCCATTGATTTGGACAGATTCAATACAGATTGGTATGCTGCAGCCTCTGGATCTTCTAGCTCCTTCAAGTGATGAAATATTAGGCACCTTTGCAATGGGTCTTCAATGGGAATTATTGCAGAAACTTGCTGAACAACTTGATCTAGCTGCCCCCCTTCAAAGTCATTTTCTTGAAAATTTGGCCTATTAATAAGTTGTGCCAAATTAAATTCTATCTTGTCCTCTCAAATTTGGAATGTCAATCTACCCTCCTTGACATCAATGACAGCCCCAACAGTGGCTAAGAAGGGTCTCCCAAGAAGAATGGGGGTATTCAAGTCCTCATCCATGTCAAGTACCACAAATCTACTAGTATGTAAAATTTGCCAACTTTGAGGGGTATGTTCTCAATGATTCCATGTGGGTACTTGATGGATCTGTCTGCCAGTTGTAGGGACATGTTAGTAGGCTTCAAATTTCCAACTTCAAGCTTTCTACAAAGTGAAAGATTTTCAATTTCACAAGGTATGTAGAAGCTTCCTGGATCTTTCAACTTGGGTGGCAATTTATTTTGGATGATTGCAGAGGCTTCCTCAGTCAAGGTAATAGTTTCATGCTCCATAATCCTCCTTTTCTTGGTTAAGATTTCTTTCAAAAACTTTGCATAGGAGGGCATCTCCTGAATTGCCTTCACAAATGGCACATTGATATTTAACTTCTTCAGGATTTCAATGAACCTTGCATACTGCTGATCCTGCCTTGCCTTGATTAATCTTTGAGGGAAAGGTACCCTATCAAAGACCCTGGTCCTGACTTCATTTTGAGGGCCTTTGTTATGATTTTCTCCCACAAGTTCAACTGGTTCTTCAGCAGCTTTGGACTTTGGATTCACTTGGGCTGGATTGTCCTCTACTTTCTTCATTGGTTCTTCAACAATCTTCCCTCTCCTGAGCTAGACAGCATGGACTTGTTCCTTGGGGTTCAATTCTGGTTGTTCAGGAAAGAATATAGGGGGTCTTGCTGAAGTGCTAGCCTACCGAGCAAGTTGACTTTCAAGCATCTTGTGATTGGCACTTAAGGCTTCCAATATAGAATTGGTTTTCAATATTTCCTCTCCTTGACTGTCCTGCTTCTTCAAGATTTGTTGTAGCATCTCCTTCATTTCAGTTTAGAATTGTGAAGCCTAACTTTGAGGAGGTTGCTCATAAGGGGTCCTTTAATTTGAAACATTTGAGGGTTGAGTTGCATATGGAGGTGGTTGGTGTCTTGGCAAAATCTTGGGTTGCCAATTTGAATTCTGCATTGGTGGCCCTTGGAAATGGTTGGCCTCGTAGGAAAGATAGGAATGATTCCTATTTTCTGGAGTGTAGAATTCAACAGGGGGTTTAACTCCATAATTTCCTACTGCATTAACTTGGTCTATACTTTGCTCATGTTACTGCATTATAAGGTTGCAACTTTTTGTGGCATGGTCTTGATTACCACACACATCACATCTGGATTCAGGGGTGGAAGCTTTGCTAGCATTAGGAGTGAGGTTCAGCTTCTCTAAAGTCTTGTACAGCACCTCTTCAAGTTGGGATGACAAGTTGTTCACTGAATTCTGGA
Organism: Pontederia crassipes; assembly: GCA_030549335.1. Taxonomy (NCBI): domain Eukaryota; kingdom Viridiplantae; phylum Streptophyta; class Magnoliopsida; order Commelinales; family Pontederiaceae; genus Pontederia; species Pontederia crassipes. The sequence continues at coordinate 1,087,353 of JAUKPH010000032.1, forward strand.
CAGGTGGCCTCCTTGTCCTGTCATGGGTAAGAAAGCGATGATTCTTTGCTATATTCTCTATCAATTGATAAGCTTCATCAATATTCTTTGATGCAAAGATGCCTCATGCGGCTGTGTCAAGTGCAACCTTGGATGTAATTAACAGGTTGCCACTTCTCAAAACCATGGTGTGGACATGCCCTCAACAACCCCTGAAGTCTTTGCCATGCATCACAAATGTTTTCCTGGTCCAATTGATAGCATCTGACTATTTGATCCCTGAAGTTATCAGTCTTGGAAGGAGGGAAGAATTCTGAAAGAAACAATTGCATAATTGACTCCCAAGTGGCCACTTCTTCAGGTTTGAGGGTCTTATACCAGATTTTGGCCTTGTCCTTGAGTGAAAAAGGGAATAGCCTCATGTAGACATAGTTCATTGGTGTGTTATTGAAATGTACTGTGCTGCATATCTCCTTAAAGTTGTCCAAATGTGAGGCTGGATCTTCTGTCCCTAATCCAAAAAATTGATATTGCCTAATCATAGTGATAAGTGCTGGATTCACTTCAAAGTTTGCCACAGGTGCAAGAGCTCCATCTCCAAGTTGATTCCTGACATTGCTAGGTGAGTAGCAATTCTTCAAAGTCCTTGGTGCAGCCATATTGCCTTGCTCCTCTTCTTCTTCTTCAAATATTCTTCTCCTTACTTCAAGCCTTTGCAATCTCCTTCTTCTCAAAAATCTTCTTTCAAGCTCAGGATTTGATTGGTAATGTTCCTCTTGATTGTCCAAATCCTGCATAAATGAATTCAGAAGTATCAAATTGAGAAAAGAAAGAAAACTAGACAAAAATTGAAAATTGGGAATGATAACTTGCAAAAACTGAAAATTGGCCTAACAAATGGACTAAAAACTAATCTAAAACTAATATAAACTATCTAAGTTAGTCTAATTGACCTCAAATCCCCAGAAACGGCGCCAAAAACTTGATAGTTAAATAGAGGGGTTGAGTGATAACTTGCTGATTTTTGGGTCAAAAGTCAATTTTTTTCAATTTTTGTTTCAATCCCTTAACTCACTCTCTACTGCAGTGCACAGGTCAATTGTAGTAACCCTAAATGTCGTATCCACAATGATTTGAAGTCCTAATCTACCTAAAAATAATTTAGACTAACCCTATTTAAAGTGGCAAAAATAGATTTTAAAAAAAAAAGTGAAAATAGATTTTTTTTCTTTTAGGAATGCAGAATGATAACTTGTTGTAGATTGCTGAAAAGTTAATTAAACTGAATTCTAAATGCTAATCTAGAGTCTAAAAGGGTTTAACTATCAATGAGGAAGGTTCTCCTAGGAGTTGGGGTTCATCTAATTTAATTATGGATGGAAATGGACAAGTTATCACTTTTTAGTCAAATCTAATTCAACTTCTAAAATGGCTATTTTCACAGCTCAATTAGACCAGAACTAAACAATATATTGTCATATGATTGTTAGCGAAGTTGAATTAGAAATGGATCCTCACTGAAAACCAAGTTATCATTAGGTTCAAATCAAGGCACTTGCTGATTTTTTTTGGAAATTTCACTAAAATATGAAATGATAACTTCAAAGTATGGTTACAAAATAATGAAACCACTTCAATTTGCTTGGCAGGAATGAAACTTATCCAATAATAGTGCTTGTATTCCTTGGTTTATCTCTAAACTACAGGAGGATCTTGTTTCAACCTCTCGGTTGCAATTAAGAATGAAATCCACACTTCACACCAATTGATTGGAACCAAAATGCATAGAATCACAAGTTGGGAAATCAGGGATTGTCATTGCTCCTTGGCTCATTTCTGAATCTCAAGGAAGGCCTTAAAACCACCTCTCAGTGGTAGATTAAAATGAGGTTTAACAATGGCAATCAGATTCCAAAGAAAATCAGAAAACAAAATTCAGCAAGATATAAACACAAGGAAATCAGCAATGCTATTCATGAGAATTCAGGACTTGCCAAATGCTTATTGATCCATCTCTGGACAACAAGAAATCCTTAGGATGCACCTTTCAGTGATTGAATGAAATCAGGGGTTCAATTAGCAAATCAGATTCCAAAGGAAATCAGAATATCAGAATTTAGGAATGCAGATTGGGAAAACATATTTGAATCATAAACATGTCAAAGTATCTTGATTCATTTCTGTACAAGATTGGGTCCAATAACAACCTCTCAGCTGTTCAATTAAAAAAATCCCCAATGACAACAGATTCAAATAGTTCAGAAAAATCAGAAGTCAAAAGGTTCAGATTTCAGAAAACCAATAATCAGATTTTCAACTAGAATGGAATGCAGAAACTTGACATTGATTCTTAATTCATTTCTGAATGAAGATTAGATCAAATGATAACTTCTTAGTTATAGTTACAAATAGGATTCAACAGTGGCAAGAGCAGATTCATATCAATGCAGGAATTTGAAAATCAGAATTGATAACAATGTAGGATTCAAATCAGTCCATATCCATCCACAATTAACCTAGACTACTACCCTATCCTAGGAGACATGAAGTTTAGCTCCTCATGTTTACAAAATCAGATACAAAATGTAGTAAAGAACAGAAGGAAGTCATCTGGATTGAAGCTTGTCGAGAGATGTCCTTGCGGCCTTTAGCTCCAACACCAAAACCCTCCTCCAAACCCTTGCTGCCTTCTCCCTTTCCTGCAATGGCCAACCCCCCTTTTCTCCCTTAGGGTTTCCAGCTTATATATGGCCTATCATCACCCTTAGATCAGTGTCCAAATGTCCATAGCCTTGATGTAAGCCACCTGTCCAGATGACCCTGAAAATTCCAGCTGTTGCAGCTTTTTGGACCACCAAATCAGTGGTCCCCCCTACTTTTTCCACCTTTTTGCAACCTGTTTTCCCTGCTACAAAGGATAGAACATCAAGCATCAAAGTCCTCAAATAGTTTATGAACAAATAAGGGTAGAGAAAGCAACTAGGATCAGCTCAAATGTCAAGTATGATTAAGTGTTGTGCAGAGTTGCAAATCAAGGTTAAAAATGATAACTTATAAATGCCTGAAATGATAACTTTGGATAAATCTTGGAAAATAATCAAATATGGATGGTTCAGAGCATTGAAGGCATCAAATGGATTAGGGTGGCAAGTGAGTGAAGTCAGAAATCAAATATGAATGAGATTTCATAGGAATGATAATTTGGGTGCCAAAACGATAACTTAATTGCCTTAAAAAAGATAACTTGTCATAACTTTTGTTGTGGTCATCCAAATATGATAAAATTTGAACATCAATGAGTTAAGACCATAATATAATGGTTGCCTAAGGCCTTTGTACAGAATTGATAGTTTTGCATGTCGAAATGACAGTTTTGCCCTTTAACGATAACTTGACATTGGAAAAATGATAACTTGTTCAAATGGACTTAAAATTTTGCACAAGTTGAGATATGACCATCCAAATATGATTCATTCATGATATTAATGGATTTAGGGCAAGAAAATCATTGAAAATCAGTTCACTCAAAATAATGATAACTTGGCCTATTGGAGTGATAACTTGTCCTAAAAATGATAACTTGGCATAGAATTGAAATATTTATGGATTTTAGCATTTCAGAACCTCTATGCACATGGAATTAAGTATAAAATGAGGAATATCAACTAGTTATCACAATCTATGCATTTCAAACATAATTGGCCAAAAGTTGGGCAATTTAGGGATTCGATAGGGGTGAAATGCATCTAAAATGTGATAAAAACCTATAGTGATCAACTAGTGATCACCCACCTCTCCTTAAAGACAGCCCAAATATGTTTTGTTCCATGATAGGCATTGATCATGTCGTCTAAGAGGCCCCCACTAACCCCCATGATATGAGCAGCCCATCTTTGACGTGAGCTTTATGTGGATGCAAATTTCTTGCGCCAAAAGCGATTCTAACCATGTTTTAAATTTTACTCTAGAGTTCACACAACTACAAGTGTGCAGGTCGAGTAGAAACCCTGAGTGTCGTAACCCTGTTGATTTAGATCGGTTGTCAATCTATTTATATCTTGAAAGTTGTCACAAAAGATTTAAGAAGAAATCAGACAAAACATAGAAATGATTTTATGGGAAAAACAAAGGAAGAATTAAGGGAAATTAGAATATAAGAGGTGAGATACCCTTGTGATGAACTCATTAAGGCTTGCATCTTAGTTCTCATCTGTGAGTGTAATGTTCTCTTAATCTCACATGCGAGTCGAGTACTCTTCCTCTAAACGCGCCAATCTCTCTTTGAGTCAAGAGGAAATTATCATTGACAATTAGATTAGGAATAACTGGTTAGTTGATCTCTCATCCTAACCAAAAAGGGGTCGATCTCTCGATCTTAATATATATAAATTCTTCGATCCTAATCCAAACAATTAGAATGAGTCTAACATAAGTAGTCTCAGTCGTGGACTCTCGCCTTACAACAAATACAATAGTGGACTTCTCAGTCTCTAGAAGGGATTGACAAGCATCATATTACCGAAAACACTGCAATTTAAAGTAATCCGCCCCTTCTCTCGAATGGAGCGGGTTAATAACAAAAATAATAGATCTCTCGATCTGATTGAATTCGGATACAAATAATAAGATTGCAATGTATCAAGCAATTAGAAACTAGAAGTTAGAAACACAACATCAGAGAACTAGAATAGTAGCATCAACAAAGTATCATCACAAGGAAATCATAATTCCTTTAGCTAGACATACTTTCCAACAAAATCAATGAGTCTTTTCTTGGCCTTCTTCTTTTCTCTCTTCCTCCTTCATCTTCCGCCCTACTCTCTCCCTTCTACCCCCAGCTTTGCTTCTGCTCCTCCTTTCTTTCTCCCTGTTCAACATTTTAAATTTGAAAAGTAGTTACCCTCCCTTTTACTCGTTCAGCTCCACCTTACAGATAATAAGTAAAAAATGTTTCAAATATAATAAGATTTTATGTCAATCAAGCGGATTTAACTTTAAAAATCATAAGTAAAATAAGGGATGATCAAATTCCCCCAAGCTTAGACTTTTGCTTGACCTCAAGCAATGTTCAAGACAAGAGGTTTCAATCTCTACCCTGCATCCAAACTACTCTTTTGGCATTCAGACCTTGCATTCTTTGCTCAAGTCTCTTCTCTCTTTTCCACATGCCTCGGCCTAAATGAAGGCATCAGAAGCAAGACATTTTTAACTTCCTCCCAACTCAGCTCATAGTCATAAGAAAAATAAGATAGACTGATAATAAGAATGTTAATGCTGAGTGCACTGGTGCAATATGGGCATCTTTTGTTTCTTATTTCTTTTCATTAGTCCAGTACTCATGAGATTATCCATAGTGCGCTGGGTGATCTGTGTAATAGACTTTTGATTGGCACATCCCAGGGCAGTTGCTCTTAGGTTGTCAAGCATGAACCCCTACGGACCTAATCACCCAGATTCACCCAGGTTCCGGAGTACACCCTTTTTGTACCATCTAAGGCTACACCAGCCCTCTTTTCTTTACTTTTAATTTTAACTTTTTCACTTTTACTAAGCTTGGCACTACACTGAAATGGTTATCATTAACATAATTATTAACAGACTTCTTAAAAATAAGAGTGGAGCATGAATAGGATTATCGTCAAGCTTTTAAGGCTTCATCATGGCCACTTTCTTCAAACCATAACCCTACACTTAAAGCATTGAATTGGAGTCATGAAATGCTTCAAATTTTGTCAGGTTGGTAGGGTGTTCTTGAACATAGTCTCAGAAAGTCACAAAAGAGGCCATCGCTATGGGGTAATAAAAACATCTCTTACTTTATCGCTATGAAATGTTTCAATGTTGCTTCATGAAAGAATTTGTTCATTGCAATTGAGAGAAATAGAAAATGTAAGGAGGAATGTAATAAGGAAGAGTAAAAATGTACCATGTCGCCCTCTCCCCCAAGCTTGAAATCGACACTGCCCTCAGTGTCGATCATGCCAAGAAGTGGGACCAGGGGTTGGTTGAAGCTCAAGCAACCGATCAGTGACTTGTTGAATGTCACTAAGCGTCATGAGGACCGAATTTTGCACCACTTCAATTCCTTGAATTTTGTCATGGTGGGCAAGACCTTGTCTTTCTAGGTTATGAAGCTGGTCCTTTACTGCCTGGAGGTCTTCATGTTGGCGGGCAGTAGCTTCTGCGAGCTTGGTCACTTGTTCTTAGTCCAGATTAGCGTATGAAGTGAGAGGCGGGGTTTGTAAGGCATCAGGTGCAGATGATGAAGAGGAGATGGCGATAGGTCTTCTATTTGTTCTTAGTCCAGAAGGAGCTTGTGAAGACAAGGTGTAATTTAATGCAAGAGGAGGGAGTGTGGAAATTGGGCGTGTGACTTGGATGAAATTATTCATCCACCACTTCCGTCCTTCTAAGATGGAAGATTGTTGGGGGTTAGGCAGCATAAACAGAGCTGAAGGATCAGATTGTCGCCAAAAGTGCTGGCCATTAACCATAAGAAGGACTCCTTCTTGAATTAGAAAATCCGAATCGAGCAAGGTTGCTGGTATTGGGTTGGTGTCACCTAAGAACACATAATGTTCAACAATGGGTGAGATAAGATTTCCACAGAGAATCTGGTTACTCTCGCGGGTGGATTCCTTGAGTATACTTTGCATGAGAAAGGATGCAAGATTAACCTCTGTGTTAGATAGAAACACCAGATAATGAAAAGCTCATCGGCAAAGATTAGATCCATCTCATAATTGTTCGGACGAATTAGGACAGTATTGGTGAGGAAAATGTAGAGGTATCAAAAAATAGGGTTTTTGAGATGTTGGCTGACCAATTGAAGGAGATTGTCGGTACGTCATCCGGTGAGTTGACACCAGACCTCAAAGATGGGAAAATCAGGTGGAGGGGTTTTATGGCTGGCGTTGGGGAGGTTTAAGAAATGGTCGAAGGCGTCAAGGCTCAGGGCGAGATCCTGATTATAAAGACGGAATTCGACGTGGTCAGGCACACCGTCGTCTTCTCTGTGGGTGGGGAACACTGTTCCGATGAACTCTACTGCCACCTCTTCATAGAGGTCCCAACGTTTCATGAAGAAGGGCAGAAGGTGTGATCGGTGAAGAAGAGTTCTGACATCATCAATCAAGCCGAGAGGCTCGAGGGTTGGAAAGTCTAAGAACTTGATGGAGGAGAAATTTGTACACCGACTATTCAGCAGGTGTTGGGCTTCTTCGCTGTTCGCCGGCAGTGGCATATTTGAAGTTCTTCGTAGGAGGCCGTTCGGATGTAGACGACATCTGATGGATTCTGAAGAGCTGTTGGTGTCGGAGTCAGACGATGTCCGTGTACGCTTCATGTTGCCGGCATAAGCTGAGGTGCTTCAAGCTTAGAGCGATCGTGGGACGCGCCGAGAAGGCTAGAAGGGATTAGGGATTGAGAGACTGTCATATGGGTAATGTTCAGTGGATTGTGGAAAAAAATATAGTGGGTTGTGTGGAGAATCGTCTACCAGAAGCTGCTTAAAAGTCATAATTGAGCGCTTTGATTGCCCAAAAGGATATGTGTTCTAATTCCACTGGTAAGTGACAGCGCTTGCCGTAAATCAACTTGAATGGTGTCGTTCCTATCAATGTTTTATATGCCGTGCGGTATGCCCATAATGCTTCATTCAGTTTCCTGCTCCAATCTTTTCTTGTTATTGAGACTGTTTCTCTAAGATCATTTTAATCTCTCTATTCGAAACTTCTGCTTACCCATTGGTTTGAGGATGATACGTGGTAGAAACTCGATGCTTGACTTCATATTTTAGCAATAGGTTTTCAAAACTTCGTTGAATAAAATGTGAGCCTCCATCGTTGATGACCAACTTGGGGATCCCGAATCTTGGGAAGATAGTTTTTTTAAAGAGCTTAATGACTGACTTTAAGTCTGCTGCGATTGTAGGTACTGGTTCGATCCATTTTGAAACATAATCAACTGCCAGAAGGGAACTTGTACCCGTATGAGGAAGGGAAGGGTCCCATGTAGTCGACTCCCCACACATCAAATATTTCAATTTCGAGTATCGGTTGTTGAGGTGCTTCATTTTTTCTGTCTATGTTGCCAGTTCTTTGACAGGCATCACAAGATTTCACGAAATTGGTTGCGTCTTTGAATAAAGTAGGCCAATAAAAACCTATTTGGAGAACTTTAGAGGTTGTCTTCTGATATTCTCCATGACCGCCATATGGAGATGAAATGGCACTCTCGCAGTATGGAAAATTGTTCTTCCTCTTGTATACACCTTCGATATATTCCGTCAGCACAATTTTTGAAAAGAAATGGCTCATTCTAGAAATAGTGTTTGATGTCAGAAAAGAATTTCTTATTTTGTTGATAAGAAAGATCAGGTCGTAAGTCTCCTGAAGCTAAATAGTTGGCATAGTCTGTGAACTAGAGAAATTGTGCTTCCTGAATTGAAAACAATTGGTCATCCGGGAAGGAATAATTAATAGCTCTATAATTGCTAAGATTATTTTCTTGTTCTGATAGTTAGAGTCGAGAGAGGTGATCAGCTACTTGGTTTTTTGCTCCCTTTTTATCTTTGATTTCTAGATCTAACTTTTGTAGTAGAAGGATCCACCTAATCAGTCTAGGTTTGGCATCTTTTTTAGAAATCAAGTATCGAATGGCTTAATGGTTAGTATATACGATGACCTTAGAGCCGACTAGGTAAGATATGAATTTATCCATTGCAAATACGGCTGTTAGAAATTCTTTTTCTGTTGTGGCATAACTGATCTATGCTTCATCTAAAGTTCTGCTAGCATAGTAGATCACGTGTTGTTTCTTGTCTTTCCTTTGTCCTAATACTGCTCCAACAGCTTGATCACTAGCATCGCACATGATTTCAAAGGGCAAAGACCAATCTGGCGGTTGGATGATTGGGGCTGACGTGAGAGCTCTTTTCAGAGTGTTGAAAGCTTCTAGGCAGTTCTCATCGAATATAAATTCTGCTTCTTTGGATAAGAGTTTTGTTAACGGCCTCACAATGAGAGAAAAGTCTTTGATGAATCTTCGATAAAATCCAGCATGTCCAAGGAAACTTCTGACTCCTTTGATGCTAATGGGTGGGGGCAATTTTTCAATAACTTCTGTCTTAGCTTTATCAACTTCAATGTTCTTGCCTGAAACAATATATCCTAAGACTACGCCTTCATGTACCATAAAGTGATATTTCTCCCAATTTAACACTTGATTAGATTCAGCACATCTTTGTAGTACCTTGAAGAGGTTGTGTAGGCAAACTTCGAAAGTGGTGCCATACACCAAGAAATCATCCATGAAAAATTCAATTATTTCTTCGATATAGTTAGAGAAAATTGACATCATGCACCTTTGGAAACTTGCTGGTGCATTGCATAGCCCAAATGACATTCTCCTATATGCTAAGGTTCCATATGGACATGTAAAAGTGGTTTTTTTCCTAATCATCTGGGTGAATATGGATCTGGTGAAATCCAAAAAATTCATCTAGATAGCAGAAATAGGAATGATTCGCCAATCTTTCTAGGGAAAGTGGTCCTTTCGGGTGGCTTTGTTTAGCTTCCTGAAATCAATACACATCTTCCATCCTGTGATAGTTCGTGTGGAAATGAGCTTGCTTGAGTCTGTCTTTATTTCATTCCACCCTTTTTTGGCATGACCTACACGGAGCTCACCCATTGGCTGTCTAATATGGGATAAATGATTCCGATATCCAAAAGTTTAATCACCTCCTTTTTTACTACTTCCTTCATTGTTGGATTAAGCCTTCTTTGTCCTTCAATGGATGGTTTGAAATCCTTTTCCATGTGAATGCGGTGCATGCAAATAGATGGATTAATTCCCTTGAGATCATCCAGAGTATAACCAATAACATGCTTGTAGGCTTTTAACTTGTCTAGTAGCTGTTGAAGTTGACTTGATTTTAAATTTGCGCTTACAATCACTGGGTAGGTGAAGTCTTCTCCTAAGAATTCATATATGAGGTTTTGAGGAAGTTTGATGCACGAAAAATCATGCATTAGTTTAGGTCATTTGGTTAACATTTTAGAATGTTTTTATATTTAGAAAAGAGGAGTTTTGATTTGTTTTCATATAATTTCATTTAAATTTGATTTCTACCTAAATCTAGAAATTATTCATGGCAGGATATGAGAGAACGTCGAAATGAAGACAAGAAAATGCCTAAAACAGCTCAAAAGACTGTCATGGCCGTGACAGAATGATTCAGCAAGCAGAAAATTGACTAAGTTCCTGTCACAGCCGTGACAGACAAATTCTAGCAGAAAATTTGGCTAAGTATTTTCAGCCTTGACAGCCTTCTGTCACGGCCGTGACGGAGCATTGCACGGCCGTGACGACGGTCTGTTAGGCCATTTTAAAGCCATTTTTATCCACTTTTTGGATATATTTTCAGTTTTTTTTCTTGGGGGACGAGAAAACCTATAAAAGGAGGCAGAAGAGGGCCTGGAAAAGCATCCCTGGAGCATACTTTTGAAGCCTACAAAGAGGAGAAGATCGAGGACAATAGCGAAGCTCTGCCGGAAACTCGAGAGCGGACGCGCGTAGCCTACGCTAGAGTTTTTGTTTTCTTTTCCCTACATTTTTATTCCAGATTTGATGTTGTTATTCTCAGATTTACTCCTTTATTAGGGTCATTCTAATTGAACCCTATTTATGTTTTGAAGTTTTTCTTGATATTAGTTTGATTTGAATCTTTAATAGCATTATAATTTCATGTTTAATGCTTTCCTTTGATTCCATGATTTATGATTTGATTGCTATCTGAGAAGAAGTGATTATTTTCATAATAGTTTCTAGGATTGATCTTATTTATTGCATGCCACAATTAGAGAAATCGAAAGAGACCTAATTCGTGTAGTTATTAAGGTGACTTGAGAAGAACCGAAAGGATTGATTTATTTTAATTATTTCTTAAGATGGTAGTTAAAGCTTGAAATATTGGTTAACTAATTTTGAGAATTCACTTTATTATTGATTCAACTAATTCTAAGTAAAGAAAATTCATTACATTCTAGTGGTGATAATTAGGTTCCTTAATCATCAAATCATTATTTCTCCAGGTGATCATTTCCTTTATTTTATTATTTTCTTTTTATTCACATCTGAAATCATATATTTTCTTAATTTCTCAATTAACAAGGTTAAAATAAAATATAAGTTATTAATCGTCCTCGTGGGAATGATAACTCTACTCATTCATTTTATTACTTGAGCGACTAGTGCACTTGCTAACGTTTGCTATCAATTCTACACGCATCAAGTTTTTGGCGCCGTTACCGGGGACGTGTTTAATAATTTTTATTTTTTATTTTACTTGTTATTTGAGACCCTTTATTTTTTTGTTAAATTCCACGCAGATTCTTTTTAGTTCACATACTTTCATATCTCTTTATCTTGTGTGACCAGGAAATATCTTCAAATGACAACAAAACCAAAGACTATGGGAGATTATTATTTGGAAGAACAAAGAAAGATGAATGAGGATCATGAAGCACAAATATCACAAATTTCAAATAATAGTATTCCACTCATTCCTATGGTACTAGGGAATTCTGCAATTGAAGACAAAATGTTAAAATTTATGACAATGGCTGAAGAAAAATTTCAACTTCAAGAAAAAGCCTTTATGAAGTTGCTGGGACAAGTAGAGCAATTGGAGGCAAAGATCCAAACTAAAAATGATGCTCCTCCATCCACCTACTTAGAGTCAAATTCCAACATCGAAGAAAAGTTATGCCAATTGATTGGAGTTATAGAGAAAAGATTTATTCTACAAGATCAACTCATTAGCAATCTACAATCACAGTTGGCACAGTTGAAGGATCAACAACCAGTTATTATTTCTTCTCCTCCTCAATTCCCGAATTTTAATGTTAAGTTTGATATCTTGCAGGCAAAATTTCTGACATTGGAGAAGAAAGTGGAGTTGGCTTCTCAAATTGCTTATGCCTCGGGGGATAATATTTTGGATAAGTCTGTACCTATTATATGCCCCTGTCGCTTGCAATATTTTAATCCAAGAAGAAGACGACCGAGGAAGAATTATTATTAGAAGAGATGGACTACTCAATGGAGGGTCAATGAGACAAGCGAATATATTATGGAAGATGGACAAGTGCGAAAAAGAAATCCGCCTCCAGAAAGTTCAACAACTATCCCAATGGTACCTCCAAATCATTCATTGGTAGAAGGGAATAGATCATCACATCAGACAGCACAAAATTTGATGCATTGGAAACCCAAGGATCAAGCTCCACAAAAAGATTCAGGTACTTCTTTCAAAGTGGAGGGACAATACTTTGAACATTACATCAGAGGTAAGATGGAAAAAGGTCACTTCGAATTCCTTCCAGACACTTGAGGTAACAAAAGGGTAAAAGTCAAGCTAAAGACTATAATTTAGAACTATACTCTTAAACTTGTTCATCTTAGTTTTTAGTTTAGCATTAGTATTGAATTCTTTAATTTAGATTAGTTAATATTAAAAATTGTTTAGATTGAGATTGCTTCAGGAGGACACAGTCACGGTCGTGCCTACATCTCTCACGGTCGAGTCTATCTTATTGAGCGCTAAGGCCGTGACAGTTCTGAAAATGCAGAAGTCCAAATCATGCTGGAAGAAGCCTATGAACCGTCCAAGCAATATGACCAAGATTTTTTTAATTGCTCAGCAGAACCTAGAAATCATGCTGGAAGGAGCTTGGGCTTGCTGATAGTTATCTCTGTAGAGAACTTCGGTTATTTTCCATCTAGGATTAAATGTGTTGGAATACTGATCATTATTAGAAGGGTATGGACCTATCATGTTTGCCTGATGTTGATGTCCTTGTTGCTTCATAAATTCACAATGTACTGAGATATGGTTAGATGAACCACATATTTCATAGCACCTATTATCATATTAACGGTAGGAGTAGCTTCGTTGAGTCCTAGCTTACTGATTGCCTTCTGAACGATATATTCTACCTTAGAAGAGAAATCTTCACCATCCAGTCGTGTCTGAGTGAAGGCTATTGGCTCGTTGGACCTCGAGTGAGCTAAGAAATGTTGATTCCTTGATATTTCTTCTATAAGTTGGTATGCTTCATCTACATTTTTCTTTATAAATACACCATCAGCAGCATTGTCAAGTGCCATCTTTGAAATATAATTAAGTCCATTATGGAAGGATTGGATGAAAATCCATTTGCTCAAACCGTGATGGGGACATGATCTTAGCAATGTCTTAAACCTTTGCCAAGCTTCATACAGTGTTTCTTGATCTTTTTGAACAAATCCAATGACTTGGTTCCTGATCTTAATTGTCTTACTTGGAGGAAAATATTTTGACAAGAAAGCTTTTACCAATTGTTCCCAAGTGGTTAATTCCTATGGTTCTAGTGACTGTAGCCATTTGTTTGGCTTTGCCTCTTAGTGAAAAAGAAAAAAACTCTCAATCTCAATGCTTATGTTGAAACTCCATTCAGCTTTGTCATCTCACATATTTCTAAAAAGTCTCTGAGATGTTGATTCGGATCCTCATATGGAGTTCCTCCAAATTGGTTCTGTTGGATTGTAAAGATCAATGAGGATTTCAACTCAAAATTGTTAGCTTGAATAGCTGGCTTCAAAACAGCAGACTCTAACCCATCTGCATTGGGGGTATAGAGTTCTTCTAGTGAAGGGATTGGTGGTTGAGGTTGTTCTTATTTTTGAGCCATCATCTCAGCTCCTGAATCAGAATTCAGTTCGATTTCTGTTGATTGAATGCTACTTGTTCCTTCAGATAGAGGTGTTTTATTATTATACTCTCGCACTCTTCTTTTGAAAGTTTGAACGATTTCAGGATCTAATTCAAGCAATTGTCTGTGCATAGTTCTGGGCATATACTAGTCCCTGAAATCAAAGGATTAAAAAGAATTCAACAATGAATATTAAAATATTAGATGACAAAAGATATAAATAGAGAGCAATGATCTAAATCCCCGGCAACGGCGCCAAAAACTTGACGTGAACTTTATGTGGATGCAAATTTCTCGCACCAAAAGCGATTCTAATCGTGCTTTAAACTTTACTTTAGAGTTCACGCAACTGCAAGTGCACAAGTCGAGTAGAAACCTTGAGTGTCATAACCCCGTTGATTTAGATCGGTTGTCAATCTATTTATATCCCGAAAGTTGTCACAAGGCTCATCAAGTACTGCTTATTCATGTTAGCCAGTTTTTGTGACACCTTATAATTTGCCTCCAAGCATGTGTATGAGACGAGAGAATATATTGCTTACCTGTATGATCCCTTGTCCTCGATCTCTTGGAAAAAAATTAGATGTTTACTTAAGACCTTTGATTGATGAACTCAAGATGTTATGGGAGGATGCCGTGATTACCTATGACAAATCTAAAAAGCAAAATTTCATTATGAGAGTCGCATTAATGTGGGCCATAAGTGATTTTTCGGCATATGGAATGTTGAGTGTTTGGAGCACAAAAGGAAAACATGCTTGTCCCATATGTGGAAAGAATACGAAATCATTTTATTTGAAAAATTGTAGGAAAGTTTGCTGGTTTGATTGTCATAGGATGTTTTTACCATTGGAGAATTCGATGCGTCGTGATCGAAACTCATTTAAAAAGAATACATCCGAGAACACTTTGTGTCCAACTCATTTGATGGGAAAAGAATTGCTAGAGCAAGTAAACAAGCTTAGTGAAGTCTCATTCCACTGAAGGCCGGTAGTTATAAGCAAATTGGGTTTGGAAGTGAACATAATTGGGAGAAAAGAAGTATTTTTTGAGAGTTGCCTTATTGGTCTTCAAACTTAGTACGTCATAACTTGGACGTCATGCATGTGGAGAAGAACGTATTTGACAACATCTTCAACACTATTATGGATGTTAAAGGAAAAACAAAAGATAGCTGATGTGAATTAAGTGGAGTAGTGATAACTTGCTGATTTTGTGGTTAGAATTGAAAATTTTCAATAATTGGATCAACTCCCTAACTCACTCTCTACTGCAGTGCACAGGTGACGTGAACTAATCGTAGTTGCAGAATTATGGATTTCGCACAAAAAATAATTCCAGCCACGTTTTAAATTTTACCCAAGAGTTCACGTAGCTGCAAGTGCACAGGTCGAGTAGAAACCCTGAGTGTCGTAACCCTGTTGATTTAGATTAATTACTTAATCTATTTATATCCAAAAGTCGTCACGAAATTATGAAGAAACAAAGCAGAAAGATGAATGAGTAAGAATTAAGAATAATAAAGGAATATTAGAAAGGATTTAAGCAAATGAAGGAGGAGATTTCCTCGTAATGAACTAGTTGATGCTATGACAACAACCATGTCTGATTTACTAGGTTCTGGATCCCCCTCTATTCTATCGATGTATCTAGAAATCAAGCACACAGAACAAGATCTTAACATTGGAATGCACAAAGCTATCAATGATTCCTTTCCAGATGATCAATTATTTTCGATTCAGACAACACAATTTCCTTGGTTCGCTGATTATGCCAACTATTTAGCTTCAGGAGTTCTGCGACCTGATATGTCCCACCAACAAAAGAAGAAATTTTTCTCTGATATCAAATATTAGTTTTGGAATGAACCATTTCTATTCAAAAAATGTGCAGATGGAATATATCGGAGGTGTGTACCAGATGAAGAACAACTTGTTATATTACAAGAATGCCACTCATCTCCTTATGGTGGTCATGGTGGATATCAGAAAACAACCGCCAAAGTTATGCAAACAGGTTTTTATTGGCCAACACTTTTTAAGGATGCAATCAACATTGTTAAATCTTGTGATGCTTGTCAAAGGACTGGGAATATAGGCAAAAGAAATGAAGCACCTCAGCAACCTATACTTGAGGTAGAAATATTCGACGTATGGGGAGTGGATTACATGGGACCTTTCCCTCCTTCTTGCGGGTATAAGTTCATACTCCTAGCTGTTGATTATGTCTCAAAATGGATTGAAGCCATCCTTACAATCTTAGCAGATTCAAAGTCGGTTACTAAACTTTTTAAATATATAATATTTCCAAGGTTTGGGATGCTGAGACTGGTCATCAGTGATGGAGGCTCGCATTTTATTGAACGGAGCTTTGAAAAATTGTTGCTCAAATACGGGGTCAAGCAATGGATTTCTACTACTTACCACCATCAAACTAATGGACAAGCCGAAGTCTCAAATAGAGAGATCAAACTAATCCTAAAAAAACCGTGTCAATAACCAGAAAGGATTGGAGCCTCAAACTAAATGAAGCATTGTGGGCATATCGGACTGCCTATAAAACACCAATTGGGACAACACCTACCAGTGGAATTAGAGCACAAGATTTTTTGGGCAATTAAAACACTGAATTATGATTTCCAAGCAACCTCCGGGAAATGGTTATTGCAGCTCAATGAGCTAGATGAATTAAGATTAGATGCCTATAACAACTCCCACATCTATAAAGAAAGAATGAAGAAATGACATGATATGCACATACTGAGAAGGAATTTTAAAGAGGGTGACCATGTTTTGTTATTTAATTCCAGACTACGACTTTTTCTTGGAAAGTTAAGAACTCGGTGGTCTGGACCGTTTATCATCGAAAAAATATATCCCCATGGCACAGTGGACATAAAAAATAGTAATTCAGAAATCTTCAAGGTCAATGGGCAAAGACTAAAACGTTATAATCCAGGCGCCGTAAAGCTCGAAGAAGTGCTACATTTGCAAACAGGCCACTAGAAGAAATAAGGTCGAGCCAACGACTTTAAAAAAGGCGCTATAGGGAGGCAACCCAACCAAATAAACGGTCAGCAGCCACGTCAGAATCGGCAAGGTCAGGAATGTCAAAAAATCACCTGAAAGTACATTTTCAGATTTAGTTTAGAATCCCAACAGAATCCAACACCATATCTACCGAAATATCCACTTTTTCAAGTCTCACACGAACTCCCCCACGTCGCTTCATTTTCCACCCAATCACCGAAACACTCATCGCCACTCATCCACCTCTCGAAATCCCTAGCAACTCCCCATTGTCCTCCACGAAACCTTAGTCGCCGCCCACCTTACGATTACAGATACTTTCATGCCAGCAATATGAAGAGAACATGCACATCGTCCGACTCCTCGGCAAATAGTTCGTCTGAATCAGTCCGGCACCAAATGGCCTGTTACAACCAATGTCCAACTTGCGATGACCTGCAGACAGCAATGAAGCCCAACGTCTTCTTAACACACGGGTCAGAAATTTTGCTTCTACACGATTTTTAGATTTTTCGACTCTCGAATCTCTTGGCCTATTTGATGATATTCAGACCCTACTTCATCGATCCCGTTTACTTCCTTTCTTCATGAAACGCTGGAACCTCTATGAAGAGGTATCAATGGAGTTTTTAGGAACTTTGTATCCTACCCGGTTCGATGACGACAGAGTCCCTGATCACATTGAGTTTCGGTTATGTAACCATGAACTCACCATGAGTCTGGACATCTTCGCCAGCTTAATGAATCTGCCTAATAGTGGCCATCGAACTCCTCCACCTTCCTTCCCTACTTATGAAGTTTGGTATCAATTCACTGGCCAACGAGCTGATAAAATGCTCCACCTCGTCGGCCACCACCTGAAGAAATCTGTCCTCCAATATCTTCACATTCTTCTTACCAACACTATCTTGATCCGGCCTAATGAGTACGAGCGGGACCTTGTTTCTGCTGATGAGCTTTTTATTCTCTGGTGTTTGCTGTCTAACACAGAGATTAACCTTGCCTCATTCTTCCTACAAAGTCTAATCACGGAGTCTACCCGTGAATTTAGTCCAATCCTCTGCGGCAACCTCATCACCCCCCTAGCAGAACATTGTGTGTTCTTAACCAACACCGCTTCCACTCCTGCCTCACTCATCGACTTGGACTTTTTGATTAAGGAGAGGGTCCTTCTAACGATCAAAGGCCAACAATTTTGGAGGCAATCTAATTCATCGGCTCTCCTCCAACTACCTAACCCCATACAAACCTCAATTATGGAAGGCCAGAACTGGTGGATGACTGATTTTATCCAGGTCACCAGGCCTATTTCTACATTACCCCCACTACTTCTAGACTATCGAACAACCCCTCAACTTCCCTCTGGTCCAAGAACCCCTCGACGGCAAATTGTTAATTCTTCTTCCTCATCAGTTCCGGATGTTCCCCCATCTATGCCACTCACCACCAATAAAAAATTGGACCTCATTTTGCAACAAGTGACACAACTTGCAGACTCCACGGACCGCAATCACCAGGACATCCAAGCTCTAAACGACCAACTGCATAAGCTAGAGCAACAGAACCTGGTGCATCAACAACAAGTACGTGGAGTGGAAGAAGTTCAGAATTCTGTTTTGACAACCCTCAGTGACATACAACAAGTCACTGACCAAATCCTTCAGCTCCAACCAATCCCGGGCCCCTCTTCCTGGCATGATCAACACTAAGGTCAAAGTCGACTCTAAGCTTGGGGGAGAGGGCACATGGTACACTTCTACTCTTTACTACCCTCTATTTTAACTCCCATCTTGCATGATTCTGCAGTCTTTACATTCAATTTTTTCAATCAATTTCTCATAATTTAAATTGGTATTGCATCTTCTTAACTTAATGTTCATACAGTAAGAGACGTCAGGTTCATCTTGTAGCTATAGCCACTATTGCAACCCCCTGAAACTTTGTTCAAGAGCATCTTGCTAGCCCCAAACTTTTTAACATATCTTGCAACCGAATTCAATGCTCAAAGTGGAAGGGTAAAGGGTGGTGGAAAGCCACTAATTTGAGATATTAAGAACTTGACGACTAATCTTGTTTAAGCTTTCCTTAGATTTCAAATGGTTGCTAATAAGATTGTCAATACTAATTTTCACTACAAAAAGGGTGCATTCCTAAGTCAAGGTGAATTTGGGTGAGTAGATCCGTATGGGTTCATGCCTGGTACCCTAAGAGCAACTGCCCTGGGCTGTGCCGATCGAAATCCTGCTACATGAATTCATTGAGGCATAATGGATAATCACATGAGTACTGGATCATTAAAATGAAATGAGTATGCAAAATAAAGCCTATACTGTACTGGTGGAATTAGTATTAGCATTTTTCTTATCTGCCTTTCTTATTTGAATTCTTTGGTTTGAGCTAAAAGAGGAAGTTAAAAGTGTCTTGTTGTTAATATCCTCATCTAAGTCAGGGTTGAAGGAACCGAGAAAGAACTTAAGCAAAGAATACCCGGTTGATATATTAAAGTTTGGCGGGAAAGCAAGATGAAACCCTTATCTTGAACATTGCTTGAGGACAAGCAAAAAGCTAAGCTTGGGGGAATTTGATCATCTCTTTATTGCACTTTAATCATTACAATTTTCATGAGTTTTATGTAAAAATTAAGTATATTTAAATGTTTTTTATCATTTTCTAGTAGAGAAGTTGAATGAGTAAAAGAGGGACTAACAACTTTTCGAAATTCAAATTCTGGAAAGGGAATGAAACAAAAAGGGAAAAAGGAGACGACCGGAAGGGGGAGGAGAAGAAGAAAAGGAGTTTTTGAAGAAGATGAACTAAGGAGATCTTTTGGTTCCCTCGGAATGAAACTTTGTTGATGCTAACTATTATTCTGATTTTCTGATACTATCGCTTTCACTCCTCGTTTCTTATTTATGTGATGCATGGCCATAATGATTTACAGCTGATATCAATCGGATCGAGAGATCGATTATTTTGGTTCAAACTAATTTCACCCGAGAGGGAAATTTGGTTACATTAATTGCTTTGTTTCTAGTAAATTGCTGGTTCGTTATTTATCAAAAGGATCGAGAGATCTATTGCACCGGCTATTATGAGATGAGAATCCTTACAATCGTACGAGGTGCATATTCTATGTTTTTGACCATTTGATTAAGATGAAAAGCACTAATTACAAAAGATCGAGAGATGGAATTCTTCCTGATTAAAGACGAGAGTCATCAAAACTCGGCCTACTAATGAGGTTGGACCTTCTTCTGCTCGCCAACTGGTGAAAGAATTTAGAGTTTGCATCTCCCTCCTTTAACCACAACTGCCAGGAACATTGTCTCCACATGATTTATCCTCATCTTGAACATCCATCCTCAAGCCAATCTCCTCGATCCCAAAGTCTAGGTTAGACAACAAAGCCTTCTCAAAGCAGAAAATAGAGTGAACCCGGGAGTCACCATTAGAATGCAAAGGATCGGGGTGTGATCTAAGTGCTTATCTAGAGCAATGGCATTTGCTAGTTGGAAGTTTTCTAGCATCTCCACAGATGAGAGGAAGCGATCAAGTTAGACATCGCCATTGACGAGGCGGATAGGTAAATCTGTAGCTTGATGTTGGGACGTCCATGAGCCCATAGTTCTAAAAAAAGGCACAAAATCTCATCGGAAGCCACCCAATCACGTACTATCATTCTGGCAGTCCTCTGGATTGAGAGACATTAAAATCATCACCAATAATCCATAGGATACCAAGTATGCCCTCCACAATTTTGCCAGCTCCTCCCACTTTCGAGAATGCTCTGAATTCACCGGCATCCCATAAACACATGAAATAAGGAAATAGAGGTCATTAGCCTTGAACTTCAGTATGACGGAAATGCAAAACCTCCCTATGAAAGCCGAGACCAAATCAAAATTTGCATCGCACCAGCCAATGAAGATACCACCCAATCACCTGCAGGAGCCCTTCATGACACATTTGGTCATCCAAGATTTTCCAATTTGCCACCAACAAGCCTATAAGAGATCCTCTAGTTTAATCTCTTGTAATAGAGCGATATCTTCCAATCCTATAAATACGTTCCTAAGGTCGACCTTCGTCCAGGATTACGAAGGCCCAGACATTCCAGTAGAGGATCCTCATATATGAACAAGTTGCTTGTACCTGCTGCGGGATCTAGCAAGCGCGCCCCTCTGTTTTCCCAATAAAGTGTGAACCACATGTGAAACCGACTTGCGCTCATGGGCGTGGATGACTACTGTAACATTCTGAAGTTAAATGAAAAAAAAGAAAGCAAAGCAAAGAAAAGAAGCAAAGAAGCCCACACGCACCAGCCCATGAAGCCTACCTACCGAGCCGACAACCCCCCAAAAACCTCCATTATGCTACAGTAAACCACCTTCTATTCCCTCCCACCAAGCTCCATTCGGTCATCTCACTTCCATTCTTCATTTCACTATTGAGCTACAATAATCCAGCACAAAGGAAGCTCCATCTTGCAGCTACAGTAAGCTTTCTTCTCTCCATTAGCTCACTCACTCTCTCACCCATCTTCTCATCTAGAAAACGAGGACAGCAACTCCAAGGAGAGAGAAAGGGCTGTTGGGGCTAGAGGAAAAAGATTAGGAGTTTAGGCTTTGATAATCAAGCTATGTTTGAGGTGATCCAAACCTTCCTAATCTTCCCCTAGTGATGTTTGAATGTGTGGATTAGGGCATGAAGAACAAACCCTTTGTTCTTAAAGAGAAGATTTAGGAAATGTGCATTTGGTAGATTCATGTTTTCTTGGTTACTATTCCATTGCTAATCATGATTAGAATCCAATGTGCTTAATGTTCTATTGCTAATCATGTCTAGATGTAGGGTGTTTATTGTTACTTATGCTAGCTCAAAATGGAATTGTCTAATGCTCATGTGCATATATGAATGTGATTAATGTCTTCATGTGAAAACCCATTTACTTCATTATTAGAATGCTAAAAATGTTGAAGAATGCTTCCTATGTTGTTGGGAATCACTTATGTGTTCAATGTGTCAAGATATGCATGATCAGAAAGGGAGAAATGTAAAATTGTGTAGTATGTTGTCCCAAAACGGGCGACCGATACATTATCAATCGACCGTTATGAGTGATGAAGTAGTCTCGACATTGTTCAACGGTCGTTCGAAATCCATTCGGACACCCGTTTAGTGCAGTCGAAACTCTTTGTGATTAATGGATGACCCGATACCTAGTTTTGGTCATCCGATGACCTGATAACGGTTGACTAATATCTTAACGGTCGTCCGATTCAGAGCAAGCCATGCTCTCTGTGATTAGCAGTCGACCCAACGCCCAGTTTGGTCGTCCCGAAGTCATGTAATGGTCGACCGACATCCCAACGGTCATCGGATTTGGAGAGTCAATACTCTGTGAATTTCAGTCGACCGAATGCCTAGCTCGATCGCCCAAAAGGACCACAACGGTCGATCAAAAATCTTATCGGTCGACCGATACCCATTTAACAGTCAATCGAAAGTAAAATGGTCATCTATTTTGGGCAGATGATTTGGTTATGATTGAATGTCCACACTTAGTATGATTTGAAGTTTGTATGACCTTAAATAGCAATTAAAACATGCAACATGTATTGAATGATTGTATGTATTGATGAACATGATTAAAAGATGATTTGATCAAGGTAAGGCATTTTCTCTTGGGACCAATCGGTACCCTACCTATGGCTCCACGACGGGTGGGGAAAGACCTCATTGACGAATGAGGATAAAGACCTCGCCTATGAGAGATGATTACGACCTTATCTAAAGATGGGGATAAAGACCTCACTTATGGATGAGGATTATAACCTATGAGCCATCACTCTTCTCAATCAACAAGATAAGAAATCATCTAAGTAAAGATGAAAGATGAAAAGATGAATGATGAACGATGAATGACTTGGGACATAAAGACAAAGATGAAGAAGGCACCAATGATGATGCAATATGAATGTCCACTTGTCACATCATATTATGACATGAATAAAGATGACAAAGTAAAGTAAGATAAGATCATGATATGCATTAGCATAATGATAAGTATGATGATGAGTTATGATATGCTTGAGCATGGTATGAAATGTTATATATTATCTTATCTTGCCATAATGATATTGCTCATATGCCATTTAGTGTGCAGAAGTAGCTCATGGGATGCATACAAGTTATGTTCTATTATGTTGGCCATGACATATAGAAATCTTGTAATAAGATCATAGCATGCATGGGCCTCGACATACTCTAACGAGAGAAATCGCCTACACCCCATGGATCCGTACAGGTATGGACGAGGCTTAGGTTCGGCGGCGAAGGCCTCATGACGGAGATATTGCACATGGATGGGTCAGGCTACGGGCCAAGTTATCTTACTTATGTTATGACATGTTGATGAACTCTTATAAGAGTTAATTATGTATGGCTTATGGGCCTCAGTGGAGTCATGTATCTTTACTTGAACTCATTATATTTTATGAACCCTTTGTTGGGTATGTTAGAGCCTATTAGGCCTATGGGCCAGTTTATTATCTTGGGATTTTATATATTTAGAAGTCTTCCGCTATTTACGATATTATTGTTTTATGCTTATTATTATGTTTCCGCTGCAAATGTTTTATGTAATTAGGTCGTGAAAGTAACGTCTTTCAAGGTTTGACAATTAAATTAGGGTCGAATTTTGGGGGCGTTATAGTTGGTAACAAAAACTCCGCCCATATTTTATAGCCGGTCCCAAGCCCGGATAAAGGAGGAGGGTTGTGTTAGGCCCCGACAGCCAGCATAAAATCCTGTCGAATCTTATGAACATGGATCAACGAATATATTGTGTTAATGCTAGGTCGTTACCCGTAAGTAATGCGCTGTACAGCTCGAGTACAGTGATAAGAGAGCAAGAGCCGCTGCATCCTCGCCTGAATGCAGTGTTAAATGAGCAAGGGCTACCGCACTCTAATGGACGGAGGCGGTTAAAGAAGCTAGTTCATGAGACTAAGGTCAGATTAGGTTCTTGGAACATTGGGACGTTGAATGGGAAGCGCCACGAGGTGGCACAAGTAATGGACCAGCGTAAGATTAGTATCTTATGCTTGCAAGAAACTAGATGGGTAGGAGAGGGAAGTAAAGAGATTAGGTTAAATGGTTCCAAACTTTGGTACACAGGTAAAGTAAATGGAAGGAATGGTGTTGGTATTATCGCGGATGTAGAATGGAGGAAGAATGTTGTGGAAGTTAAAAGGATTGAGGATCGAATCATATCCGTGAAAGTAATTGTTAGAAAGGAGACTATGAACATTATTAGTGCATATGCACCCCAAGTAGGAGCAGAATCACATCTCAAGGAGAAGTTTTGGGCAGATATGGAGGGTTTGATTGAAAGTATACCAACAACCGAGAAAGTTTATATTGGGGGAGACCTTAATGGACATGTTGGTAAAGAGGCAGGACCACATGCAAGGGTTCATGGTGGTTTTGGTTTTGGGGAGTTGAATGAGGAAGGACAAACTATTATTGATTTTTCTTTAGCATACGACCTTAAGATTATCAACATTTATTTTAGGAAGAGAGAGGAACATTTAATCACATACAAAAGTGGAACTCATAGGTCTCAAATCAATTTTTTCTTGACAAGAAATACTGATAAAAGACGTTGTACTAATTGCAAAGTAATTCCTGGGCATGAGATGACTACACAACATAGATTGTTAGTTCTTGATATACAAATGAAATGTATAAAACCAAAATCTCGAACAGTTTTTGATCGAAAGATCAAGTGGTGACAGTTAAAGGGGGAGAAGCGAGAGACTTTTAGAAGTAAGTTATTAGAGGAAAGTGTGTGGGAGTTAGAAGGAGATGCTAGTATCATGTGGGAGAATGTGGCAAAAAAGGTTGAAATGGTTGCTAAAGCTATTTTAGGAGAATCAAAAGGTTTTGGACCACGAGATAAGGAAACTTGGTGGTGGAATGAGGAGGTCCAAGAAAAGGTGCGTAATAAGAAAAATTGTTTCAAGGCGATACACTTGGACAATAGTTCTGACAATTGGGAAAAGTATCGTTTGGCGAAAAGGGAGGCTAAGAAGGCAGTTAGTGATGCTCGTGCTAAAGCATATGAGGGGTTTTATAAGGAGTTAGGGACAAAGACTGGTGAACAAAGGATTTACAAGATTGCAAGGAATAAAGAGAAGGAATCGAGAGATTTGGATCAAGTAAGATGCATAAAAAATGAAGTTGGCAAGGTTTTAGTTACTGAAGGAGATATTAAGAACAGATGGGAAGAGTATTTCTATAAGCTATTTAATGATGGATGTGAAGGTTCACGTTGTGATTTGGAGGACTTGATAGTTAGCGAATGTGAGCTTAATAGGTCATTTTATCGTAGAATTAGAGTCTCGGAGGTTAGCGAAGCTCTTAAGAAAATGGAGAATGGTAAAGCCGTTGGACCGGATGGTATACTGATTGAAGTTTGGAAATGATTAGGAGAAAAATGTGTGTTGTGGTTATGTAAACTATTTAATGAGATTTTACGGTCGAAAAAGATGCCTGATGATTGGAGATTAAGTACATTAGTTCCTATTTACAAAAATAAAGGGGATATTCAGAATTGTGCAAATTATAGAGGGATTAAACTTATGAGTCACACAATGAAATTATGGGTAAAAGTGATTGAGCATAGATTGAGAATGGAGACTAGTATTTCTGAGAGACAATTTGGGTTCATGCCAGGAAGATCCACTACAGAGGCGATTTATTTACTAAGGGGGATGATGGAGAAGTATCGAAGTAGGAGAAGAGACTTACATATGGCTTTCATTGACTTAGAGAAGGCGTATGATCGGGTACCAAGGGATGTACTTTGGAAAGCCTTGCAAAAGAAGAGGGTGAGTGTTGCCTACATTAAGGTAATACAAGATATGTACGATGGGGCATTGACTAGGGTTAGGACATCCGGAGGTGAGACAAATGAATTTCCTATAGGAATTGGCCTACATCAAGGATCAGCTTTAAGCCCGTATCTATTTAACTTAGTTATCGATGCTATAACCGAGAGTATCACAGATGAGGTACCTAAGTGCATGCTATTTACGGATGATATAGTACTTTTAGCGGATTCAAGAGAAGAGATTAATACAAAATTGGAAATATGGAGAAAAACGTTGGAGTCAAAGGGTTTTCATTTAAGCAGAAATAAAACAGAATATATGCATAGCAAATTCACAAATAAACAACTTAGAGACGATTTGAAAGTTAGGCTAGGGGAGGATATAATTCCTCAAGTGACAAAGTTTAAATATTTAGGATCAATTGTAAGACAAGATGGTGAGATTGATGACGATGTTAATCACATAATTCAAGCTGGTTGGTGTAAGTGGAGGAAAGCCACTGGAGTTCTTTGTGATAGAAAAGTACCCAATAAAGTTAAAGGAAAATTCTATCGTACTGCTATAAGGCCAGCAGTGTTATATGGTAGTGAATGTTGGGCTATGAAGGGACAACATGAACGTAAAGTGGGGGTAGCCGAAATGAGGATGTTGAGATGGATGTGTGGTCATACAAGATTAGATAAGATTAAGAATGATCATATACGTGAATGAGTCGGAGTGGCTCCTATCAGTGAGAAAATGATAGAAAATCGTTTGAGATGGTTTGATCATGTTCAGAGAAGACCATTAGATGCGCCAGTAAGAAGAGTAGATCAAATAATATGGAGTCCGATTAAAAGAGGGAGAGGGAGACCAAGGCGAACACTTGGCGAACTAATAGAGCAAGATCCATTGGTGAATAATATACCGAAATGTTTGGTTACTAATAGAGCGGAATGGCGTCGTATGATCCATGTAGCCGACCCACCTAGTGGGATAAGGCTTTGTTGTTGTTGTTGTTTGGTGCTTTGGTAATAAGGTGAATCTCAACAAAGAAGAATATTGTCCCATTGACAAAGGCAATTTGGGGAAAAAATATTTTTCAGTTTAAATCTCTTATAATAAACGGAAAGTACAAGTGTTCTATGATTTTAAACAAGTTTCAATATTTTAAACTCCGCCTATGTTTTATAGCCGGTCCTAAGCCCGGATAAAGGAGGAGGGTTGTGTTAGGCCCCGACAGCCAGCGTAAAACCCTGTCGAATCTTATGAACATGGATAAGGCGTCGTATGAAGCCGACCCCACCTAGTGGGATAAGGCTTTGTTGTTGTTGTTGTTGTATAGTTGGTAACAAAGCCGTAGTTTTGGCTCGTATGTATAGAGTTTTAGTATGTCTAAGTCGTAGTTTTGGCTTGAATGTTGTAAGTTCTAAAAGTAAAGAGCCATGGTTGAGCTCTTAAGTGTTATGTTATAGTAGAGGTAAGTTATAAATTTGACTCATGTTTCTTAAGTCTTAGGATGTGTAAGCCATCGGTTGGTTAAAATGTCTAAGTGTTATGTCTAAACGTAAAGATCCATGTGCAATCGTCATGAGGTGCCACTGAACCTAAAGGTACATGTTATTCCATGTTAACTCATGCTAATGATGTTACTATGTTATTTAATTGTGAATGTAGATGCCTCCAAGACGGGCAATTATTGATGAGGAGCATGAGAGGAATGCATTCCTTGCTGGATTAATCCGTGCAGCGTAAAATGCCCAAAGGAACAATGAACTGGACTACTCCATTGAGAGATTCCTAAGACTCCAACCTCCAAAGTTTGATGGAGAAGGAGAGCTAGAGATGGCTGAATCATGGATTGAGGAGATAGGGGATATCCTTAAAGTCATGGGATGCCCCGGAGACCGTAAGGTGATGTATGCTATGCATCGCCTTTGCGGCAAAGTGAAAGCATGGTGGAAGTCGCTCTTGAAGACTACTTTCAGGAGTGAGGAATAAATTGATTGGGAGAGCTTCGTAGAAGTGTTCGAGCTCGCTTCTTTCCCGATCACGTTAAGGAAAAGAAGAGGGACGAATTTTTCAATCTCATCCAAGGCAACATGACGGTGGATATATTCTTGAACATAGTTCTAAGGCTGGAAAAGTATGGGGAGCTCAATGAAAATGAACTTAGAAGGACTAAAAGGTTCATTAATGGCTTGCACCCTAAATTACAACCTTGGGTGAGGAGTGGTCGTTGTACCACCATGAAGGATGTGGTAGAACTTGCCGTCGAACATGAGGGGAAGTACAAAGAAAGGATAAGTGCTAAAGGAAAAGCAATCAATAAGTACGAAGGAAAAGCCCAAGGGAAGAGACCAAGGCAAGCACCATATCATTCCCAAAGAAGGTGGAGCAAACAAGATCTACATGCTCTACTTGTGGGAGGCCTCATTCCGGTGAATGCCGCTTCAAGGCTGTAACATGTTTACAATGTGCCAAGATGGGCCACTACATAAGAGATTGCCCGAAGAAGCGAGAGTAAAATCAAGACAAAGGAAAAATGGTTGCAAACCTACCAAGAGCTCCAGCAAGGGTGTTCGCCATGGAAGTTGATGAACCCACCCAAGCCAATGATGTGATTTAAGGTAATATTCTAATTGCCGGACACTATGCAAATGTTCTTTTTGATTTGGGAGCAATCTCATGCATTTGTTAGAATGCTAGAAGTGAAGCCCCTAGTGACTAATTGTCAACTAGAAGTACTGACTCCTACCGGAATGGTAGCCACTTGGAGATATGTCCCCAATGTATCTATAGAAATAGATAGGAAGAATTTTCCATGTGACCTTATATTGCTTCCTACAATGATGGATTGGTTATCCTACAATAATGCTCACATGTATTGCATAGAAAAGAAAATTTTTATAGGTGACCATCATGCAAAACCCATGATTATTCGAGGAATTCCCTCCAAGGAAATCAAAGTACTAATTTCAGCAACTAAAGCAAGCAAGATGATCACGAAATGGGCAAGAGGATTTTTAGCAAGTGTCATCAAGACAGATTCACAACCCAAGACATTTGAATCCTTGTATGTGGTAAGAGAATATCCCGATGTCTTTCTGATTACTAATTGATCATACTACATTTCTACTCATTTTTCATCTCAATTCATGTGCATATAAGGCCTGAAATGTTCATATTATGATAATTATGCTTAATCTACATGCATTTATCTTCTCAACATAATATTATCCTACATTTGCAATTTTGAGCTGAATAATATATTGATTTAGTTCTTATTTGTCTAATTTTCATTTGAAGAATTGATGTTTGTTGTTCATGTTATTGTAGGATCAAAATCAAGTATAAAAGATAAAGAATCCTGCTGGAAAAGTATGAGGGGACCACAATGCAAGCTGCCAACCAAAAGCAATGAGAAAGGAATCTATTTGAAAAGAAGAGGGGACCAGAGACGAGTGGCAAAATTAGATGGAATGGAAGGTTCTAATGATGATCAAAGGGTGATGATAATCCCATATATAAAGGGGATATTGAGGAGCAAAAAAGGGGGCTTCTCTCCTAGCCATTTGGGTTGGAGGCAGAGAGTTTTTCTTGCTGGAGTCCAGGGTGTTGATTGTTCTTCTTTTATGTTTTAGGATGTTTATGATTCTATTCCTCATCTGATTTCTATTGTATTCATCACTTATGAGGAGCTAAATCTTAGCTCTCTTAGGATAGGATAGTAGTTTAATTTTTGTTTATGGATGGATGATTGAAGAACACTTTTGCCATTGATGTTAGTATATTTCTAAATGTTTTGAAATCAGTTCTATGTTGATGTGGATCTTATTTTACAATGGCAAATGAGAAGTTGATGTTTGATTCTTTCTTGCTTAGAAATGAGTCAAGAGCATCATCATTTGTTTTCTAGTTTTATCCTTGTCAAGATCTGTATGCATCCTTTTACTTCTTGTTAATGTGAATCTCATCTTGTAATGGCAGCTGAGAGGCTGATTCTAGATTCTCTTGATGTTTAGAAATAAACCAAGAACATTAACAATTAGTTTCTGAATTTAATTTCAATTGTGATTTCTGTTGAGTTGGTTTCCTATTTCTAAGTAATCCACGCTGAAAATGGATCCATTTACTTTTGTTGATTTGAATCTCATATTGGAATGGCAGCCGAGGGGTTGATTTTAGATTCTCTTGTGTTTAGAGATAAACCAAGAGCATCGGCACTAGTTGTGAATTTGATTGTATTTGCGCATTGAGCTAGAGGTTTCATGATAATCTAATATCAGTGGAAACCCTTGTTGAATCAACCTAACTAATATGCATATGAAAGTATGATACTTAGTTCTAACTTTAATGCACTATGAGATCAGTCTTTATAGGTTGAATCTGGTTTGATTTGTATTGCTAAGTTGTTCTAATCCATTCCATAACAGAATATTAGATGAACCCTTTTCCTAAGAGAACATTTCATATTTGTTATATTATTCACTTAAAAACACCAAAAAGAGTTAACTTAGTTTAGGATTAATCTAGATTAGTTAGTGAATCTTTAGTTTCAAATCACTGTGGATACGACATTCGAGTTAACTACTCCGATATGTGCACTTGCAGTCCAGTGAAGTGAGAAGTTTAGGTCATATATCATTTAGTTGCATTTTCAATTCTGTGCTATAAATCAATCCATTAATCACACTCCCACAAATCATATCACTTTTCGGAAGACATTGCGGGATTGCCACCAAGAAGGAAAGTTAAGTTCAATATTGAACTACTTCCGGGTACTGCGCCCATTTCAAAGCCGCCCTATCGAATGGCTCCGGCGGAAATATGATAGTGAAATTGAGGAGTGTAGTGATAACTTGCTGATTTTTGGGTTAAAAGTGAGATTTTTCAATTTTTGATTTAACTCCCTAGTTCACTCTGTACTGCAAGTATACAGGTCAATTGTAATATACCCAAATGTCGTATCTACAGTGATTTGAAGCCAAAGACTCCCTAAAACAATCCAGACTAGCCCTAACTAAAGTTATAATTTCAAGAAGTTGAAGGAAAGTGAAAATAGATTTTTGACTATGGCAAAATGATAACTGATTTTGGACTTTTGGAAATTTATCTAAACTGAATTATAAATGCTGAACTAAGGGATCAAAGTGATTATCAATCAATGAGGAAGGTTCTCCTAGGAGTTGGGGTTCATCTAACTTAATTATGGATGGAATGGAACAAGTTATCAATTAAAATTCAAATCTAATTCAACCTGAAAATTTGCTACTTTCACAGCTCATTTAATCCATAACTAAACAATATATTATCATATACATATTAGCCAGGTTGAATTGGATAAGTATCCCCACTGAATGTCAAGTTATCATTAGCAAATTAACAAGCCTCTCACTGATTTTACCAATTCTTTTCAGATTTTGACATTTTCAATTTGGCATTACAATTCATTCACATTCATGCATCAACTAATCAGAAAAGTAATGAGTCCAATCCTAATACTAATGCTTCTTGGTTTATGTCTAAACAACAAGAGGATTTTAAATCAGCCTCTCAGGCGCAAATTGAAATGAAATCCAGATTAGTACTAGTCAATTGGATAAAATCAGCACATATTGCACATTGGAATTCAGCATATGCAATTGCTTCTTGGTCCATCTCTGAACAGCAAGAAAACTTCAAGTTCACTCCTTAGTGATTAATGAATTCAGGGGTTTAACAATAGCATGATAGATTCCACACATTTCAAGAAATTGGCAATGGAAATTAGAATTCAGCATTGAAGAGTTGCAACAATTCAGGGATTTAAACCTTGGAAATACCATTGTCCCTTGATTCATTTCTGAACAAGGATGAAACCATAAGCAACCTCTCAGTTATAATTCAATTAGGGCTCCACAATGGTAAAAACAGTTCAAACAAGATTCAGAAATCAAAAATGAAAAAAAAATAGATTTCAGAAATCAGAAAATCAAATTCTAATTGGAATTGAATCTAGAAACTTGGCATTGGTTCTTGATTCATTTCTGAACAAAGAATAGATCAAATGATAGCCTCTCAGTTGTAAATACAAGTAGGATCTTACAATGACAAGAACAGATTCATATGAGTTCAGAAATCATTCATATGAGTTCAGAAATCAGAATTGTAAAACCAGGAATCAGATTTCAGTGCAGGAAATCAGATTTGTCCATATCCCATCCATAACTAATTAGACTACTACCCTAACCTAGGAGAAATGGAGTTTAGCTACTCATAATTACAAAGATTGATACACAATAGTAGGAAGGATTGATACAAAACATCCTGTAATCAAAAGGCTGTCGACATAAATAAAAAATGCAGCCTCACTTCAGCTCCAAACCCTTGCTTCCTTCTTTCTCAAACCCTACAATGGTCAGCCCCCCTCTTCCTTCTAGTTTCTCAGCTTATATATGACCTTCCTACACCCTTGGATGCAGATAAGAGGGTTCCCTTGTGCCTTGATCATGCCAAGTGTCCTGGTCCAGAAAATATCTGCAGTGACAGCTTTTTGGACAGCCAAAAAGCAAGTGGTCCCCCCTCTTTTTTCCTCTTTGTGCAGCCCTCTTTTCCCTGCTAGAAAGGCCAAAATAGCAAGCAAGCATCAAAGTCCTTGAATAGGATTCTAACAAATAAGGATTAGAACAACAATAATTATCAGCCCTATCATCAAATGGGATTTGGTGTTATGAAAGAATGAAATCCATAGTTGAAAATGATAACTTTTGAACCCGGAATGATAACTTTGCATATTTCATAAAAAATGTCCAAATATGAGTGATTCAGAGCATTGAAGGCATCAAAGGGATTAGGATGGCAAGTGAATGAGGTCAGAAATCAAATGTGGATAAGATTTCATAGGAATGATAACTTTGATGTCAAAAAAGATAACTTGACGCTACAAAAATGATATCTTGCCATAACTTTTGTTGTGGTTGTCCAAATGTGATCAAATCAGAGTAGCAGGAGTTAGGACAATAATATAATGATTGCCTAATGCTTTTATGCAGAATTGATAGCCTTGCACATCGAAATGACAGTTTTGCCCTAAAACGATAACTTGACACTAAAAAATGATAACTTGTGAAATGGAATGATAACTTTGCACAAGTTGAAATATGATGATCCAAATATGATTAATTCATGATGGCAGGTGATTTAGGGCAAGATAATCACTAGAAATCAGCTAAACTAGAAAAATGATAACTTGTACTTTGGAATGATAACTTGCCTAAAAAATGATAACTTGGCATAGAATTGATATATTTATGGATTTTAGCATTTCAGAACCTCTATGCACATGGAATTAAGTGTAAAATGAGAAAGATCAACTAGTTATCACAATCCATGCATTCCAAGAATATTTGGCCAAAAGTTAGGCAAAATAAGGGCTCGATATGGGTGAAATGAATCTAAAATGAGATAAAAACCTATTGTGATCAGCTAGTAACAAAATACACGAATTAAAGACCCAATTGCAAGAGCTTTTGGACAAGGGATTCATTAGGCCAAGTGTCTCACCACTACAAGAAAATGGGCGCTTAGTGACACAAATTAGCGTCGCACAAACTGGTGACGCTACATAGACGCCACTGGCGCCTTCATGGCGTCCACTTTGCATCACAATAATGCGACGCTATTTGCCTCTCGATAGCATCTCATCAGCGTGTTCTTAGCTATTCACGAAATAGAAGTTGACGATGGCGCAATGGAGACACTACGTAAATGCTATTATCATGCGCCACGGAGCGAAAATGCGCCAGAGAATCTAGTGCCATTCTCGCGTCGAAAATTCTTGACGCGAATCTCGCGTCGCACGCATTGCGACTTTAAAGATACACTATCTGGCATTTGCTTAGGCGACGCTATGTAGAAGTGAATGTGATTACATGGCAACTATTCTTAGGTTATCTATATTTATATCGCTATTTGTTTTATATTTAAACCCTAAAACCTACATATTATATATACTATATGTTAATCTATAAATTAATTAAATATTATATTAGTATTATCAACATACATATGTATTCCTACATGATTACCCATATTATATATATGTACTAGACGATTACATATATATGTATTTTTACATGATAGGAGTGTTCCTAAATATATAATTTGTTACCTATATTATTTATGTTATCTATACATACAATATATATAATATCTTAATTATGCATATATTATTTTTATATTCTTAATCATGAAATTATGGTGGTTGAATTAAGAGAGTGATTTGGTACAAATTATCCCATTTTAGCATCATCGTGGAGACTCAATAACGTCAACTTCGCGTCTAACAGTGTTGAAGCTATGGTGACACTATTGGCGTCTCTGTAGCGTCGCCAAATTCAGACACTAATAATTTTAGACGCTAGGTCGGCGTTACGGGGTCGCTAAACTTCTCTAGCGACTCAATAGCGTCTGTGTTGCGCCGCCTTAGCCGACTTTTTATCCCACTCGCTTAATCGGGCACATATAGACATATAAATACGCGTATATACTTATACTTATATATAATAAGTACATATATACATATTATTATCACTTAATCTCACACATATAAACATATGCACATATATTCACTTCGAATACGTATACATATACATGTTATCTGTATATGACTTGCACATGTATAGACATATACATATAGATATATATTTATAGGGTATAATGTTGGTGTGAAGCGGGCGCTACTCTGCAGCGTGCGAAGCAGCCCAATCGGCGTCCGATCGCGATCGTGCGATTGTGATGGAGGCGCCCGTTGGATTGGAAGCGGGCGGCCGGATACTATCTCGCGAGATTTTGACATATTGTAATGAGAAAAGTGAAAAGCGGCCCGGATCCCCCTTTTTTGCTTCCCTCCTCTTCTTTTGTCCTTTTTTTCCAATCTCCCTCTCTGATTGTCATCACCGCTTTCTCTCCTCTCTCCACGGCTAGTGATGCCAATGAGTGGATCCCCGGTTTATCGATGTCGTCGCCCTTCAGGTACCTCCCGATCGTGAAGCGCGCATTCCCTACTCGATTTTCCCTCTTATGATCTCCCTCCTCTCTACCTCAGAGACGGTGAAGCCGGCAATAAAATACATAAACACAAATTGACGCTCTCACGACGTGGATCCGGCAAGTGGATCTACCGATCTGACCCTTGGCGACCGTCATTCAGGTACCTCGGATCGCGATCGCCTTAACTTCACATTCCCCGCTCTATTTTTCCCTCTTTCGATCTCCCTCCGCTCTCGACGCTCTCAAGACGTGGATCCGGCATGTGGATCGCATGATTTAGGTTAGGGGTTTAGGCCAGGATGAGTGAAGCCAGCGAGTGGATCCCTTCCCGATTTTTCGACATCGTCGCCCTTCAAGTACCTCCCAATTGCCTTCATTTCACATTCCCCGTTTGATTTTCCCTCTTTTGATCTCCCTCCTCTCTACCTCAGAGACGGTGAAGTCGGTGATCAAGAACGCTCCTCAAATCGATGCTCTCACGATGTGTATCCGGCAAGTGGATCTGCCGATCTGATCCTTGGCGACCGTCATTCAGGTACCTCCCGATCGCGATCGCCTTAACTTCACATTCCCCGCTCTATTTTTCCCTCTTTTGATCTACTTCCTCTCTCGACGCGGATCCGGCATGTGGATCGCATGATTTAGGTTAGGGGTTTAGTTCAAGGGATTTCAATCTTTGCAAGATACAATTAGTTCCATCTCTTTTAGCAAGGTTTAGTTACTTTACTTGCATTAACTGACAACACATGATTTACACTCTCTTTCTCTCATCCTCTCACACTCCCTCTCACACTCACCCTCTCTCACGATGTACCTTTCTTTGATTATGCTAGGAGTAATAGAACCTTCTTTTTAATGTTTACATGCTTATGTTTTGTATTTTCATGTTTTCTTTAACCCAAATGATATTATGTGTGGCAAGGGGTTCTCCTTTAGCATTTGCCTTTCTCTTTTTTGCTGTATATGCCATCTTTGATATTACCTTTCATAATTCCTTTCTCTTTAGATCGATTTACTTACAATTGTAACTAATATGTTGCGGTCTACATTGCTAATCAAAATGTTAATCCAATGCAATTGTCACGAAGAAGCAGACGTTAAGACATCTTGGACGAAGCTCAATCCTGGTCGAAGATTCTTTGGTTTCAAGAATCACGGAGTAAGCGTTCATTTAGCTTATGTTTTTTTACTACATAATGCTAACTTGAATTTTATTTCTTTTTTTGAAGCTAATTGAAGCATGCCGATTTTTTCATTGGATGGATGGACCTCTTGAGGAACACTACAAGAATATCATTAATGGATTACTACGCAAGATAAATAGATTGGAGAGTGAAAATGAAATCCTTCATCTGAAGCAAGAACTTGATATGATGAAAAATCCAAAATATGGAACTCCTTCGTTGTTTTGGAAATATTCTAGTTTTTTTTACTTATGTTAGTTGTAGCAATGTTGATGAAATAATTATGTGTTGTTCTATCTAGGTAAAACATCATGTAAAACTTTATATCAGTTATGTGGAACGTCGTTGAACTTGTAATAGTTTTTGTATGGTTGTGATTTCAGTGAACTTACATAGTTAAAATTTATGTGATGTTAAGGAACTATTGGTTGAACTGCATTGGATCTAATCATGTTAAGGAACTATTATGTTGTGATTTCTGCTATTGGTATGATTCCAGTTACTACTTTAGATGGATGATGCACCTTGTGATGAATCATATCAATTCAGACCTCGTGGTTCTCTTTAGATGGATGATGATATATATTTGCAGAAAATGCAGTGCATGTGAGCAATGTTGGCATGTATATGTGGACTAGATTTTGTTTCCATGCATGTTGGCATTTGAAGGCATAAGTGCATGGTGATGGCCAGTTCCACTTCGGAGAACAAGCATTCTGCGAAAAGTCCACTACTAATAAATTGGCCGGATATCTACAAATTTCAAAGGATGTGATGACTGATAGAGGAACAGCCTCTTCTCAGTCCCATTGTTCTCAATTTTCTAGACAAAGCAGCAGTGATTCAAGAGAGCAAATTGCACAGAGCTAGTGAGCAAATTATGTGGAAGCAATCTTTCAAGTTACCAAAAACATACCGTCACTGTCATTTGAAAGCTTTTATGACAAAGAAAAAGAAGCTCTCATTTGCTGATTCAAGTTGTCATTTTTTCCTCTTAATTGCTTATTGTATCTCTTCATCATTTGATCAAAGTTCATGGAGAAGTAAATCATCACGGTATCTTCGGTCACTGCCACCTTTGCATGCAAGAATGGACAAGAACGGTGTCCCCAACAAGACAACAAAATGCTTGAGAATTTAACAAAAAGAAATACAAGCTAGTTAGGAAATACAAGCTAGTCATCCACAAATGTTCCTACAGGGAAATGTTCTTACAACATTTGTACAAGACAACAAAAGTTCATACAAATGATCATTCCAACAAGACAACAAATTGCTTGAGCATTTAACAAAAGGAAATACAAGCTAGTAAATGAAAAGTTTATACAAATGATCATTCCAACAACAAAATTCACAGAGCTAGTGAGCAAATTATGTGGTAGCAATCTTTCAAGTTACCAAAAACATACCGTCACTATCATTTGAAAGCTTTTATGACAAAGAAAAAGAAGCTCTCATTTGCTGATTCAAGTTGTCATTTTTCCCTCTTAATTGCTTATTGTATCTCTTCATCATTTGATCAAAGTTCATGGAGAAGTAAATCATCCTGGTATCTTCGGTCACTGCCACCTTTGCATGCAAGAATTGACAAGAACAATGTCCCCAACAAGACAACAAAATGCTTGAGAATTTAACAAAAAGAAATACAAGCTAGTCATCCACAAATGTTCCTACAGCAAAATGTTCTTACAACATCTGTACAAGACAACAAAAGTTCATACAAATGATCATTCCAACAAGACAACAAATTGCTTGAGCATTTAACAAAAGGAAATACAAGCTAGTAAATGAAAAGTTTATACAAATGATCATTCCAACAACAAAATTCACAGAGCTAGTGAGCAAATTATGTGGAAGCAATCTTTCAAGTTACCAAAAACATACCGTCACTATCATTTGAAAGCTTTTATGACAAAGAAAAAGAAGCTCTCATTTGCTGATTCAAGTTGTCATTTTCCCTCTTAATTGCTTATTGTATCTCTTCATCTTTTGATTAAAGTTCATGGAGAAGTAAATCATCCTGGTATCTTCGGTCACTGCCACCTTTGCATGCAAGAATGGACAAGAACAGTGTCCCCAACAAGACAACAAAATGCTTGAGAATTTAACAAAAAGAAATACAAGCTAGTTAGGAAATACAAGCAAGTCATCCACAAATGTTCCTACAGCGAAATGTTCTTACAACATTTGTACAAGACAACAAAAGTTCATACAAATGATCATTCCAACAAGACAACAAATTGCTTGAGCATTTAACAAAAGGAAATACAAGCTAGTAAATGAAAAGTTTATACAAATGATCATTCCAACAACAAAATTCACAGAGCTAGTGAGCAAATTATGTGGTAGCAAACTTTCAAGTTACCAAAAACATACCGTCACTATCATTTGAAAGCTTTTATGACAAAGAAAAAGAAGCTCTCATTTGCTGATTCAAGTTGTCATTTTTCCCTCTTAATTGCTTATTGTATCTCTTCATCATTTGATCAAAGTTCATGGAGAAGTAAATAATCCTGGTATCTTCGGTCACTGCCACCTTTGCATGCAAGAATGGACAAGAACAGTGTCCCCAACAAGACAACAAAATGCTTAAGAATTTAACAAAAAGAAATACAAGCTAGTTAGGAAATACAAGCTAGTCATCCACAAATGTTCCTACAGCAAAATGTTCTTACAACATTTGTGCAAGACAACAAAAGTTCATACAAATGATCATTCCAACAAGACAACAAATTGCTTGAGCATTTAACAAAAGGAAATACAAGCTAGTAAATGAAAAGTTTATACAAATGATCATTCCAACAACAAAATTCACAGAGCTAGTGAGCAAATTATGTGGAAGCAATCTTTCAAGTTACCAAAAACATACCGTCACTATCATTTGAAAGCTTTTATGACAAAGAAAAAGAAGCTCTCATTTGCTGATTCAAGTTGTCATTTTTCCCTCTTAATTGCTTATTGTATCTCTTCATCATTTGATCAAAGTTCATGGAGAAGTAAATCATCCTGGTATCTTCGGTCACTGCCACCTTTGCATGCAAGAATGGACAAGAACAGTGTCCCCAACAAGACAACAAAATGCTTGAGAATTTAACAAAAATAAATACAAGCTAGTTAGGAAATACAAGCTAGTCATCCACAAATGTTCCTACAGCGAAATGTTCTTACAACATTTGTACAAGACAACAAAAGTTCATACAAATGATCATTCCAACAAGACAACAAATTACTTGAGCATTTAACAAAAGGAAATACAAGCTAGTAAATGAAAAGTTTATACAAATGATCATTCCAACAACAAAATTCAGTGAGAACTTTTCTAGACAAAGAATAACAAAAGCATCAGATTGTCTAGCATTCCTAGCACTCTAAAGCAGCAGACAAGTAAAGCATTGTCACGTACACCTAAAAGCACAAAGGTAAACTCATCAATAAATCATAGATTGCTGAGTGATTAGAACATAGATTGCAGAGTGATTAGAAGATAAATTGAAAATCCAAACTGTAGAGTGATTATAACACAGATAGAAAATACACCACCTGTGTTCTCCAAAGGCTTCATTAATGATTACTCTGCAATTGTTCATCTTGTGTACTACTTAAATGCTGCAAGAAAATTTATGTTAGTATAAGAAGCAACATAATGGACAATGAAGTATTAGAACATTACCTGTGCCTTTTTCAATGGACAAGAAGTGACATAATGACCTTTTGTTAGACAATAACTGCAAGTTCATTTTTTCGGACCACTTTGTGACATGGAAACCTCAACAATATAGTTCATTCGTTGAACATTCCTTGGCCTTCCCTTTAGTTTGGTGGCACATGGATCATGTATGACAACATTAGAACCTTCAAATGAAGAACCTTGCCCTTCCCTTCGACTTGAATTTATCTCAACTTGAGAAGCTTCAACCGACTCACTTATCTTTATACAAGATAATTTTTTAATAGCTTCCTTCAAGATCGCAAAACCAACATCCAAATGTTCAGCTGATCATAAACTCATTTCTGCCACCTTGCGCCTGTTTCTTTTAAAGTTTAATTTTCGTAAAGGAGTGATATCACTTTCACCAACTGTGAGTCGTTCATCTGATGCCATGTGTACGGTTGAATACCGAGCATTCATCGTCCAATGATGAAGGATATAATGCTCTGGTAACGACACAACCCTTCTTTCATTAAGAATTAATAATGCATGTGTGCACAAGATTCCTTTTTGTTCAAACATTTTGCATAAACGTTTCACAAGGATGTCTTGTTGTGCAGTGTACTCCACAATAATTCGTCGTTGATCTTCTTCACCTAATAAATACACAGAGTAAATAAACTTTCCATCATCTTCCAAAACAAGTTGTGACCACAAATGCATGATTTTTTTGAATTTTTCCTGAAATATCACAAAAACTTTTTGACTATAGACTTTTCCGGCATGGATCTCCAATGGACTTCTTGAAGCCGTGGTAGGAAGAGAATACAAATTCATAAAATCTTCCCGTTCTTCGGCTTCACGATGAGTAGAAAGAGCTAAGTCATACTGATACACAAACTCATCAAGTGAAGTGTTAGAATTGACAAATCCATAAAAAAATGCATTAATACTCTCAGCCCTTTGTGTGGACTGCATGCCTGCACAAAATGTATCATTTAAATAAACCGGGACCCAGTGTTCACGCTTCTTATGCATTTGTTCCAACCAATGCCCATTTGAAATATCATATTTTTCTTTCAAAGAAAACCACTTCTCCTCAACTTGTTGTTTGGTCACGGACGCAAAAAACCATTCATTGTAATCTTTTCTGAAGTTGTCACGTGTGTATAAATCCCGGAGATATGTCATGGCATTCTTCGTAATATGCCATATACAAAACATATGGCGTGTACCAGGAAACACTCTGCGAATAGCATTACACATCGCCACATCTTGATCTGTTATAATACATATAGGCTTCTTTCCGTTCTTGCATTCCAGTCATGTTTCAAATAACCAAACAAAAGTATCTTCGGTTTTGTCAGCTAGTAAATCACATCCAAATAATATAGACTGTCTATGGTGGTTAACACCTGTGAAGGGTGCAAATGGCATTTTAAATTTGTTGGTCCGATAAGTTGTATCAAACACTACGACATCACCAAAAGTAATATAATTGCCTTTTGATCTTCCATCCGCCCAAAAAAAACTCTTCGCCACTGCTTGTTCATTGGCCACTATTTTGAAAAAGAAAGATTTGTCGTCTTCTAATTTTTTTCTCAAAATAAGAAAGCACTGCCATGCATTCTTTACCGACACAATCTTTCCTGAATGTTCTGATATGGACAATGCAGTGTTGAGATGTTATAAATTTCTCCCCCGACATGTTGAGAAATTTAGCTATCTTCGAAGGAGCGATCCCAGCTTTTCTCATATCAGTCATTACTTGCTTTGAAGGACTTGACAATTTATGATGTGAATGCAATCTAGAAATGCCCTTCGAAGAAACAAGGGGATGTGTGTGGTCCTCATGAAACTTTGTTACCTCCCATTTGCTATCGTCTACAACCTTTACTAAGAGTTGTGCACTGCAATCTTCTCTCACATCCCTTCTTCTTCTCACATCTTTGTCTAGGTCCTTTCTTTTTAAATCCTTATGTCCTTCTTTTGAGCAAACAAGTCTTCGACCGATGGGTTCATTTGTTTTTCTTGATTTGTAACAATAGTCCCTCCTTATAAAAAATCCTCTTGATCTAGCATATGCATTATAAAATTCATATGCCTAATCTTCAGTATCAAACTTCATTCCAACATATGGCTTGATAATATCGATATCATTCTCATTATCCTCTCCTTGATCTTGGGCACTTAGAGAAAACATGATCATGAAGGTAAATAATAAATATCTTACATTATAATAAATAAAACTTAAGTTAGATGGAACAAGTCATACTGGTACTCCATTTGTTGATTTCCGAGCTCTTCAATTTCTTGGACTCGAATTTCATCCATCTATTAAAAGGATATCTAAACCTTAATATATGGCTTGCCGAGGATGTAACCTAACACTTCTGCAAAAGAAGTGTCCTTACAATGGAGTAGCAATTTAGTTGGAGGAATTATTCAAATATGAATCTCGATAGATTTCAGTTAGAGGCATTATTCAAACAATTCAGATAAGAAAGTCATTGTCATGAATTAGTACAATTGGATGGAGATGTGAACTGTGTGGAGTGTGATTAATGGATTGATTTACAATACAAAATTGAAAATTCAACTAAATGATGTATGGTCTAAACTCCTCACTTCACTAAACTGCAAGTGCACAGATCAGAGTAGTAGACCCAAATGTCATATCCACGGTGATTTGAGATCTAAAGATTCACTAACTAATCTAGATTAATCCTAAACTAAGTTCACTCTTTTTGGTGTTTTTAAGTGACTGATATAACAGATATGAAATGTTCTCTTAGGAAAGGGGTTCATCTAATATTCTGTTATGGAATGGATTAGAATAACTTAGCAATACAAATCAAACCAGATTCAACCTATAAAGACTGCTCTCATAGTGCATTAAAGTTAGAACTAAGTATCATACTTTCATATGAATATTAGTTAGGTTGATTCAACAAGGATCTCCACTGATATTAGATTATCATAAAACCTCTAGCTCAATGCATAAATACAATCAAATCTACAACTAGTGCTGATGCTCTTGGTTTATCTCTAAACAATAAGGGAATCTAAAATCAACCTCTCGTCTGCCATTCCAATGCGAGATTCACATCAACAAAAGCAAATGGATCCATTCTCAGCATGGATTACTTAGAACCAGGAAACCAACTCAATAGAAATCACAATTGAAATCAAAATCCAGAAACTAATTGTTAATGTTCTTGATTCATTTCTGAATAACAAGAGAATCTAGAATCAACTCAGTTGTCATTACAAGATGAGATTCACATTAGCAAGAAGTAAAAGGATGCATTCAGATCTTGACAAGGATAAAACTAGAAAACAAATGGTGATGCTCTTGACTCATTTCTGAGCAAGAAAGAATTAAACAACAACTTCTCAGTTGTCACTAGAAAATATGATTCACATCAACATAAAACTTATTTGAAAACATTCAGAAATGCACTAATATCAATGGCAAAAGTGTTGTTCAATCATCCATCCATAAACAGAAATTAAACTACTATCCTATCCTAAGAGAGCTAAGATTTAGCTTCTCATAAGTGATGAAAACAATAAAAATCAGATGAGGAACATAATCATAAAGATCCTAAAATATAAAAGAAGAACAATCAACTCCAGCAAAAAAAAGCCCTCTGCCTCCAGCCAAAATGGCTAGGAGAGAAGATCCCCCTATTTGCTCCTCAACATCCCTTTTATATATGGGATTATAATCACCCTTTGATCATCATTAGAACCTTTCATTCCATCTGATTTTGCCAGCTGTCTCTGGTCCCCTCTTCTTTTCAAAAAGATTCCTTTCTCATTGCTTTTGGTTGGCAGCTTGCATTGTGGTCC
The DNA here is from genome assembly GCA_030549335.1 of Pontederia crassipes. Classification (NCBI taxonomy): domain Eukaryota; kingdom Viridiplantae; phylum Streptophyta; class Magnoliopsida; order Commelinales; family Pontederiaceae; genus Pontederia; species Pontederia crassipes. The sequence goes on from JAUKPH010000032.1 coordinate 1,130,715, forward strand.
CCTTCTCCTTTTCCAGCAGTATTGTTTGTCTCTTGTGCTGGATTTTGGTGCTGCAAGAACATGAACAACAAGCATCAATTACTTAAATAAAAATTAGACAAATAAGAACTAAATCAGTATATTATTCAGCTCAAATGTGCAAATGTAGGATAATATTATGCTGAGAAGATAAATGCATGTAGATAGGCATAATTTGATGAATATGAACATTTCAGGGCTTATATGCACATGAATTAAAATGGAAAATGAGTAGAAATTTAGTATGATTAGCTTGTGATCAAACTCCCCCAAGCTTAGTCTTTTGCTTGTCCACAAGCAAAACATTCAGATATTAAGAACAATGATTGAATCAAATAGTTCACAAATGAATTCAGATTCAGCTGTTTAAAATCAAATGAGTTTCCCACTTTGCTAACACTCCTTGCCATTCTTTCCAATTCCCAAATTCCAGCTAAGGAATCACAGAGGCTAAAGCAAATTTAAGCCATGAAAGAAGTACTAACAATAACTGATTTGAATTTTAAGGATTTTCAACTTTATTAAAAACGTTGAACTACCATCTCTTGATGAACAGATGATAGTGAAATTGAGGACTCTCTATTGTAGTGCACAGGTCATTTGTAGTAAACCCTAAATGTCGTATCCACAGTGATTTGAAGCCAAAGACTCCATAAGACAATCTAGACTAATCCTACTTCTAGTGGCAAAAATAGGAAATTAAAGAGAATGAAAAACAAATTTTTAATTTTGGCAAAAAGGATAACTATTTCTGGACTTTTGGAAAGTTATCTAAACTGAATTATAAATGCTAAACTAAGGGCAAAAAGGGTTTATCTATCAATGAGGAAGGTTCTATAGGAGTTGGGGTTCATCTAATTTAATTATGGATGGAATGGAATAAGTTATCAATTTTTAGTCAAATCTGATTCAACCTTAACATGGCTGCTCTCACAGCTTAATTTGTCCAAAACTAATCATTATATTCTCATATAAATGTTAGCTAGATTGAATTAGAGGAGGATCCCTACTGAATATCAAGTTATCATTAGGCTCAAACTCAAGTTCCTTGCTGATTTTTGGCAATTTAGTGAAATCCGAAATGATAACAATCAATTGCACTTTAAATATGAGGGAATTACTTCAATTAACTAAATAGGAATGAAATCAATCTAACATTAGTGCTAATGCTTCTTGGTTTATCTCTAAACTACAAGAGGATTTTAAATCAGCCTCTCAGCTGCAAATGGAAATGAAATCCACATTATCACTAATAATTTGGATCAAATAAGCACATAATTACATATGGGAGCTCAGCAATTGTCATTGCTTCTTGATCCATCTCTGAACATCAAGATAACCTCAAATTCACCTCACAGTTATTAAATCAGCAATTCAGGAAATCAGCAAAGGAAATTCAAAAATCTGCATTGAAGAGTTGCAACAATTCAGGGAATTAAACCGTGGAAGTACCATTGTCCCTTGATTCATTTCTGAACAAGGCTGAAACCATAAGCAACCACTCAGTTATAATTTCAGTTAGGGCTCCACAATGATAGAAACAGATTCAACAAAATTCAGAAATCAGAAATGGGGAAAACAGATTTCAGAAATCAGAAAATCAGATTCTTAATTGGGTTGAACCTAGAAATTTGCCATTGGTTCTTGATTCATTTCTGAACAAAGAGTAGATCAAAGGACAACCTCTCAGTTGTAAATTAAAGTAGGACCTCATAATGTCAAGAATAGATTCATATGAAACAGAAATCAGAAATGCAAAACCAAAAATCAGAACTTGATTCAGTGCATGAAATCAGAATTGGTTCTTCATCCATCCACAACTAAATTAGACTACTACCCTATCCTAGGAGAGCTGAGATTTAGCTCATTATAATTACAAGGTTTGATGCAAAACAGAAAGAGATAGCCCTGCTAAACATCTAAAATCAGAAAGGATAGAAATCTATTGACAGGGAATCAGATTCAGCAATGGCTTCTTCCTCCAGCTCCTTTCCTTCCTCCCCTTCAGCTCTTGTCCAGAATCCTCCAAAATGTAGGCTCCCCCTCTTCATTCTCTAGGTTGTCCAGCTTATATATGAGCCTTCTACACCCTCAGATACAATTGAGAAATGTTCCATTCCCCTCTGATTTTGCCAAGTGTCATAGTCCAGAAAATATCAGCAGGTTCAATAGCTTTTTGGACAGCTTTTGGAGTGGTCCCCCCTCCTTTTTCTAGGTTTTACAGCCTTGTTTTCCTTGCTAGAAAGACCAAAATAGCAAGCATCAAAGTCCTTGAATAGGATTTACACAAATAGGGATTAGGACAATAACAATTTCAGCTCAATTATCAAATGGAATTTGGTGTTGTGCAGAAATGAAATTCTTAATTAAAAGTGATAACTTTAAAATCCGGAATGATAACTTGCACAATATCATGAAAATTGTCCAATTGTGAGTTGTTCAGGGCAGTGAAGGCATCAAAGGGATTAGGATGGCAAGTGAATGAGGTCAGAAATCAAATGTGGATAAGATTTCACAGGAATGATAACTTTGGTGCCAAAAATGATAACTTGATGCCATAAAAATAATAACTTATCATAAGTTTAGTTATGGTTATCCAAATGTGATGAAATCAGAGCAGCAAGAAGTTAGGACAATAATATAATGATTGCCTAATGCTTTTATGAAGAATTGATAGCCTTGCACATCCAAATGACAGTTTTGCCCTAAAACGATAACTTGTCACTAAAAAATGATAACTTGTGAAATGGAATGATAACTTTTGCAAAAGTTGAAATATGATCATCCAAATATGATTAATTCATGATGGCATGGGATTTAGGGCAAGATAATCACTAGAAATCAGCTCAAATGGAAAAATGATAACTTTGCACTTTGGAATGTTAACTTGCCCAAAAAATGATAACTTGGCATAGAATTTAGATATTTATGGATTTTAGCAATTCAAAACCTATATGCACATGGAATTAAGTGTAAAATGAGAATGATCAGCTGGTTATCACAATCCTTTGCATTCCTAGCATAATTGGCCAAAAGTTAGGCAAATTGAGGGCTCGATATAGATGAATTGACTAGAAAATGGGTTAAAAACCTATTGTGATCAGCTAGTGATCAACATATTTGTGTATTGCTTAAACATATTTGAAACTTGACTTTTATTCATGATAATGCAAATAAACAGGTTTGAAACCTGATTTTTATTCATGCTGGTCAACAGAATAAAAATGCTGGCTTTATTCAGGAGAGATTCCTTTTGGAATTTAACTCTCTTTATTCATGCATGCATGCAATGCAAAATGCAACTTTTCTTGTTCTTGTTTTCTTCATTTTTTTTCTTTTCTATTCATGAAGTGAGCAGCAGATCAAACTCAATAAAGTTAAGATTCCTAAATACAAAGAGTCAAGTTTTCCTATTTGACAAAGTAGCAAAAGCCTTGTTCCATTCTAGACATCTTCTAATTTCTAATGAACCATGAGTGTCAGCTAGTGTTACCCACAAAAGGAAAAATTTTAGCTGAATTGAAATCAAATGCATCTGAATATGAGCTGATTGAAGCAAAAATATTAACAACCAAATCAATGATTACTTGGTGTTGGAGTGTACTAACTATTATACTCAAGGATTTCTACTTAACAATGATGAGCACAAATGATAACATGACTTGAGCTGAGCTACAATGATAATAGTGATAACATGGTTATAGACATAAATAGAGCTAAAACATGATAATTGAGTTCAGAAAAGTACCAAGTTCCTCCCCCAAGCATATCATCAGTACTGTCCTCAGTGATGAATCATCTAAGCAAGGGAGAGGGTTGGGTGGATGTTCAACTTTGAAATGAGAGGTAGGCATGTCTTGCTCCACTTCTTCTTTGGGTCTCTCATTTCAGAATTTGATATCAACAATGGTTAATAGAATGAAATCTTGATCAACTCTTCCAAGTATTAAATCAAATCTGCAATTAATTGGAGAATGATCAATCTAACAATCAATAAAATTCACTAAAATTTGGCAAAGTTAGATTTGGACAACTGATATAAACAAGAAATCATAGTTATCATTATGATGATCATAACATGAGCTAAGTAAGGATAATTAAGATAATCAGTTATCAAATGCATTTCAGTGACAAGTTAAAGATATGAGTCAAGAGTACTCCCTGAGCTAAATTTAATTCAGTGGTAGAAGATGCTCTTCTCTTATTCCTGCAAAAACAAAAGGATATTAGATGTAAAAGGCTTGGGTTGCCTCCCAAGAAGCGCCCTACTTTAATGTCTTAGGCTAGACATTGTTACAACTCTTGATGTCAAGGAGGTTTAAATAGTATGATGTGATCAAGTAGAGATCTCAATCTGTGGACAACTTCACTAATCAAGTATGGATCTCTTAGTTTCTCAATGATTGGCCTTTGTTTTTTAGTTTGATTCCCTCCTCCATTGTACCAGAAATCTACTAACTTCTCATTCCCAGAATTCTCATGTATGACATTTGAATATCCTGTGTCACCATCTTGTTTAAGCAACCATTTGTTTAATGGCCTCTTCAAATGCAACATTGTTGGAAGATCTTTGAACTCTTGATCCCAACTTTTAGTAGGTAAACACTGATCTTCCTTAATTGACTGTTCCATTTCTTCCACAAATTTGAATTCTGCTATAACTTCGTTTGTTTGGAAAGAAATTTCTTCTACTTTTGTATCCTCCTTGGCCATTTCAGTCTCATCATGTGACTTTGCTGTAATAACTTGTTGCCTGATGAGTGGGTCTTCAATGTGATTCATTGTTTCTATCATTGGAGTACCCTTTTCAGTAACTTCTGCAACTTCATGAGTGGTTTGTGCTTTAAGTGTGACAACTTCCATCTCAACTTCAGCCTCCATGAGCACTTCTTTCTCTTCATTTATTTCTCTCTCAATCTCCATCTTCATTTCCTGAAATTCTTCTTTCACATGGGCAGATTGGGTTTGTGGAGTTTCTAAATTGGACTGCAAACAAAGTTTAGCCACCAAGACTTGATTTTTAGCTACAGCCTTACATAGTTTCTCCATAATTGCATCTTGCTTCTCCATGATTGCATCTTGCTTCCGGATGAATTTCTCTAACATAATCTCCATTTTTTACTCTTCCATGGATTGATTAAGTGTTTGTTGATCTTATGAAATATCCATAGTTGCAACCCAAAAATCTCACACTTGACCATGATTGTGATGGTAATACAAATGATTTTGTGAGTCATAAACATAAGGATTGTTGCTTCAGAAGTCTTGCTCAAGATTCCAGTAATTTGAAACATAATGACTACTACTTGAGAAGTCTTCCTCACTATTCCAGTAATTTGAACTTTCATGACCATGTGAGGCATACATGTAAGCATTAGAAGACTGTTAAAATTGTGATGATCCTTGATTGCAATGAACTTGCGATGGTTCTCCAACATCAAAACCATATTTCTGAAGACTTTTGAACACGATATCTTCAACTATAGAATCCAATTCCTCCTAACTCATTGACGTTTCACTTGATTGATAATAGTCAGTGGGCCAAGTCTGCCAACTCATATTCATCATATACTTAATCTATCTCAGAAATCAAATTTAGAATTTTCTGCACTATAAACTTGTCATACAATGAGATTAAGTGCAATGATATCAAAAGTAGGACTAAACATGAAATGGAATAGAGATTAAGATAAGATTGATAACAACAAAAGAAAATTACAAAAAGGACTAATTTAATCAGGAAAATGATAGACAAAAATAGGACTGAATATAAACAATGGAATGTGATATAAACAGTGATGGTATAAGAAAAAGCAAAGGAAAATATAAACAACAGCTAATCTAAAGAAAAGAAAATAATTTCTGAAAAGTAGACTAATCTAAACTATAGAAAGTGAATCTAATCAGCCTCAAATCCCCGGCAACGGCGCCAAAAACTGGATGTGAATTGTGTGGAGTGTGATTAATGGATTGATTTACAGCACAAAATTGAAAATGCAACTAAATGATGTATGGTCTAAACTCCTCACTTTACTAAACTGCAAGTGCACATATCAGAGTATTAGACCCGAATGTCGTATCCATGGTGATTTAAGATCTAATGATTCACTAACTAATCTAGATTAATCCTAAACTAAGTTAACTCTTTTTGGTGTTTTTAAGTGATTGATATAACAGATATGAAATGTTCTATGAGGAAAGGGGTTCATCTAATATTCTGTTATGGAATGGATTAGAACAACTTAGCAATACAAATCAAACCAGATTCAACCTATAAAGACTGCTCTCACAGTGCTTTAAAGTTAGAACTAAGTATCATACTTTCATATGAATATTAGTTAGGTTGATTCAACAAGGGTCTCCAATGATATTAGATTATCATGAAACCTCTAGCTCAATGCATAAATACAATCAAATCCACAAGTAGTGCTGATGCTCTTGGTTTATCTCTAAACGACAAGAAAATCTAAAATCAACCTCTCGGCTGCCATTCCAATACAAGATTCACATCAACAAAAGCAAATGGATCCATTCTCAGCATGGATTACTTAGAACCAGGAAACCAACTCAACAGAAATCACAATTGAAATCAAAATCCAAAAACTAATTGTTAATGTTCTTGATTCATTTCTGAATGACAAGAGAATCTAGAATCAGCCTCTCAGCTGCCATTACAAGATGAGATTCGCATTAGCAAGAAGTAAAATGATGCATTCAGATCTTGACAAGGATAAAACTAGAAAACAAATGGTGATGCTCTTGACTCATTTGTAACTAGAATTAAACAAGAAAGAATTAAACAACATCTTCTCAGGTGTCACTAGAAAATAGGATTCACATCAACCTAAAACTGATTTGAAAACATTCAGAAATGCACTAACATCAATGGCAAAAGTGTTGTTCAATCATCCATCCATAAACAGAAATTAAACTACTATCCTATCCTAAGAGAGCTAAGATTTAGCTCCTCATAAATGATGAAAATAATAGAAATCAGATGAGGAACAGAATCATAAACATCCTAAAATATAAAAGAAGTACAATCAACTCCAGCAAGAAAAACCCTCTGCCTCCAGCCAAAATGGATAGGAGAGAAGATACCCCTATTTGCTCCTCAACATCCCCTTTATATATGGGATTATCATCACCCTCTGATCATCATTAGAACCTTCCATTCCATCTGATTTTTCCACCTGTCTCTTGTAACATTCCCCACTATCGTGTGATATTGTCCGCTCTGGGCCTCGGCCTGCACGGTTTTCTCAAAACGTGTCACCTAGTATCAGAGTAGCGCAGCGGTTCACCTCTATACTCAGCGTGATACTATCCGCATGCATGAGGCATGCCTTGGATGCATGAGGCATGATCCTTTTTTTATGCATGAGGCATGCCTTGGATTAGTTCCACATGCATAAGTCACGGGAGAGATGCTGGGTATATATGGGAATATGTCCTTCACTAGGTGTGACGCGTTTTGAGAAAACCATGCGGGTCGAGGCCTAGAGTGGACAATATCACACGCTAGTGGGGAATGTTACATATAGTATCAGAGCCACTCTGCGTGGACCTCTGTGCATGGTGGGGTGCGATCACTCAACGAGGTCGTTGAGTCCCCTAAGGGGGGAAGGATGCATGGGGCATGCCTTGGATTAGTCCCACATGCATAAGTCATGGGAGATATGCTGGGTATATATGGGAGCATGTCCTTCATTAGGTGTGACGCATTTTGAGAAAACCGTGCGGGCCGATGCCCCGAGCGGACAATATCATACGCTAGTGGGGAATGTTACATATGGTATCAGAGCCACTCCGCGTGAGCCTCTGTGCATGGTGGGGTGCGATCACTCAACGAGGGCGTTGAGTCCCCTAAGTGGGGAAGGATGCATGAGGCATGCTTTGGATTAGTCCCACATGCATAAGTCATGGGAGAGATGCTGGGTATATATTGGAGCATGCCCTTCATTAAGTGTGACGCGTTAGAAAACCGTGAGCCCATGGTGGGGGCAGAGCGGACAGTATCATGCTGAGTATAGAGGTGAGCCGCTGTGCTACGCTGATACTAGGTGACACGTTTTGAGAAAATCGTGCGGGCCGAGGCCCAGAGCGGACAATATCACACGCTAGTGGGGAATGTTACATCTCTGGTCCCCTCTTCTTTTCAAAAAGATTCCTTTCTTATTACTTTTGGTTGGCAGCTTGCATTGTGGTCCCCTTCTCCTTTTCCAACAGCATTGTTCGTCTCTTGTGCTTGATTTTGGTGCTACAAGAACATGAACAACAAGCATCAATTACTTAAATGAAAATTAGACAAATAAGAACTAAATCAGTATATTTTTCAGCTCAAATTTGCAAATGTAGGATAATATTATGCTGAGATGATAAATGCATGTAGATTAGGCATAATTTGATGAATATGAACATTTCAGGGCTTATATGCACATGAATTAAGATGGAAAATGAGTAGAAATTTAGTATGATTAGCTTGTGATCAGATGGTTTGTAAATGGACAAACATTTCAGAAGAGAACTTGAGAATTCCAGATACAATAAGAAGGAAAGAGGCATTACATGAAGTAACTAATCCAAAATTGTGAAAAATTATAATACTGTGAAAAGTCATAGATACATGTATCAGTTGGAGGCATTGTTGAAAAAGGAAGAGTTCATGCAAGTAAGAAGATTGGATTGCAAATGAGAGGCACATACAAAATACAACACTTCTAACATGTATTAATGCTTCAATACTGTGAACCATGTTAGTTTAGTTTCATATTGGCCTAAATCATGTGTCGACTGTTTATGCAAGTAAACCAATTAAACCTTTTTATTACAAATGGAACTAATTGTATCTTGCAGAAATTCGAATCCCTTGAACTAAAGCAATGTTAGTCAGACGAAACTTGAAAAAGAGAGAGGACTTGCCTCAAATAGAGAGGTAGTCACCGACGCCGCGCTCGCCGGATGAGAATGGACCGGATCCCTGCACCTGGGCAAGAGAGGAGTGAGTCACGACAAGCAATGAGAGGGGAGCAAGACCGCATGAGATAAAGGGCGTTCTCGATCACCGACTTTCACCATCTCTGAGGGTAGAGAGGAGGGAGATCAAAAGAGGGAAAAATTAAGAGGGGAATGTGAAGTGAAGGCGATCATGATTGGGAGATACCTGATTGGTGGTCGTCAAGGGTCAGATCGCCATATCTACTCGCAAGATCTACATCCTGAAAGCATCGAGAGAGCAACGTTCTTGATCGCCGGCTTCATCGTCTCTGTGGTAGATACGAGGGAGATCAAAAGAAGGAAAAATCAAGCGGGGAATGTGAAGTGTCGGGGAATGCGATCGGGATGTACCTGAAGGGCGACGACATCGACAAACCGGTAGGGTCTCGATCGCCGACTTCAATCATCTTGAGAGCGACGCGCCGACGCCGACGAGACAAGTGGAAATCGAAAAGGAAAATCGAGCGGGGATCCGGCCGCTTTTCTCATTAGAATATGTCAAAATCACGCGAGATAGTATCCAGCCGCCCGCTTCCAATCCAACGGGTGCCTCCACCTCGACCGCACGATCGCGATCAGACGCCGATCGGGCCGCTTCGCAAGCTGCATGGCAGCGCCCGCTTCACACCAACATTATACCCATATTTATAATACATATAGATAAACACATTGTTGTGACTTAATCTCCCACACGTAGACATATACATATGCATATATTACATATGTATATATATATACACACACAATTTTGTTATAATTTTATATACATACATGATAGATTTTCGGAAGGAAATAAAACAACTTGAACGGGGCACAATGCCATGAGACACTAGATTGATAAATAAAATTATATACATAATAGAAAATTTTAAATAGAAGAACAATTAGCATCTCTTTGGCATCACAACCGTGGGACGCTAAATCTACATCGACGCCCCTACGATGCTATGGTGTCGCTATAGTAACTTAATGACACATTAGCTTCTTTATCGTGCCACATCAGACAAATTTTGATACCAGCGGCGCCTACATTGCATCTACGTAGCGTCAGGGCTTATGGAGATGCTAAAAAATTTACTTAAATCCCTAACCCCTCTTCTTCGTTTTCACTGTTACCATTTTACCTTTACCCGTCCGATACCCGATGCTCGACGTCGATGATCGACTCCTCCGATGCCCGATGCCTCCGCCGCCATCCGCCGCCTCTGCCTCTACCTCTGCTGCCTCCGCCTCTGCCTCTGTCTCCTCCACCGCGCTCCATCGCCTCCTCCACCGCGCCCCTCCGCCTCCTCCACCGCGCCCCTCTGCCGCCTCTGCCTCTGCCTCCTACTCCTCCGCCAGCCTTCCACCGCCTCCTCCGCCTCCTCTGCCTCCTCCTCCTCCTTCTCCGCCGCCATCCTCCTCCGTCGTCGCCTTGCTCCTCTGTCGCCGACCTACGCCTCCTCCGCCGCCTCCTCCACCACGTTGATGTCCGCCTCTGACGCCTTCCGCCTCCACCGCAGCCTCCTCCTCCACCGTGCCCCTCCGCCGCCCTGCGCCTCCTCCTACGACGTCCGCCCACCGCCTCCACCGCCGCCTCCTCCTCCACCGCGCCGCTCCGCCGCCATGCGCCTCCACCGCACCCCTCCGCCGCCCTGCGCCCCCCCGCCTCCTCCACCACCTCCTCCACCGCGCCCCTCGCCACCTCCACCGCGCCCCTCCGCCTCCCTCCACCACCGCCTCCGTCTCCTCCACCACCCTCCTCCTCCTACTCCTCCGTCATCCTTCCACTGCCTCCTCCGCCGCCCTCCTCCCCCTCCGCCTCCCTTCGCCTCCTCCGCCTCCTCCACCGCCTCCTCCACCGCGTCGACGTCTGCCTTTGCCGCCCTCCGGCTCCACCGCCGCCTCCTCCTTCTCCTCCTCCCTCCGCTTCGTCCACCCACCGACTATGCTCCTCCTCCTCGGCCGCACTCCTCCTCCTCTGTCGACCGTCGCCCACCGCCTTCCTCCACCGCCGCCCGTCGCCATCCCTCACCGGATAGGAGCTCACCACCATGTTAAGTTAATTATTGATGCTTGAAATTAAATACTACTTAATTACTTGAAAGTTAGAAACTAATGCATGTTAAGTTAAATACTACTTAATTACTTGATTGTTTTGCTATTAAGTTAGTTAGTAATGCATGTTAAGTTAAATACTACTTAATTACTTGAAACTATTGCTGTTAAGTTAGTTACTAATGTAGGTTAACTTAAATACTAGACCCTCTTTTGGATAAATTTTTTTTCATAATTCTAGAACCTCTTTTTGATCATGTTACTCATAAATTTTACTAGGATGTACTTCAACATTCTTGGTGATAAAATAAAATTATGATTCAACGATGAAGTACTTGAAACATGTGATTTTGGACTTCGTAAGTTCAAAATCACACGTTTCAAGTACACAAATTTATTGACATGGCTTAATGTTGTCCGTTACAGAAATGATAAAGCCAGATCGTAGTTGGATTCGTCGTTGGAAGGATAAACATGGCATCATAACTAAAGAATATAAGGATGGTGTTGATGAATTCATTAATGTGGAATATCAAAATGAAGGTGTTGCTTCTTCATATGGCGAAATCTTATGTCCATGCCGGAAGTGCAAATGTTATCAGTGGAAAGTAAGATATGATGTGCAGAAGGATTTATATGACAGCGGTTTCTTACTGACATACACAAATTGGTTCTTTCATGGTAAAGAAAGATGGGCTAAAGAAATAACTAATGTAGATACCATTGTGGGCAACTCGAGAAATCGTACAGGGACATGATATGAGAGGCAATGTTAGGAGAAAATGTTGGTAAAACATTGATTGAAGAAGACCCGAATCCTTCGGCTTCTAAGTTTTATAATCTTCTCGAAGAAGCAGATGTACCTTTATGGGATGGATGCGTGAAGCAAACTACACTTTCTACAGTGGCATAACTAATGAACTTAAAATCAGAATTTAATATGAGCAAAAGTTGTTTTGACCGGATGCATGCCATTATTATGAGTATGCTTCCAGCTTCAGAGAAATTACTGGGACATTTTTACAAGTGCAGACGGTTGATGAGAGATTTAGGATTGGAATATCAGAAGATTAATGCATGCCACAATCATTGCATGTTGACAAGGAAAACAACTCACTTATGAGTTATTCTATTTGTGGCGAGCCCAGATTCAAGTAAAAAAAGAATTCTCAAAATTCAAAAAAAATGTGGCAAATGCAATATTTAGATACTTTCCGATTGTTCTAAGATTACAACGACTATTTCTTTCTGAAAAAACTCCATCATTTATGAAGTGGCACAGAGAAGGGGCACATGAAGATCAAAATTCAATTACACATCCTTCGGATGCGGAGGCATGGAGATGATTTGATGCACTTCATCCGGCTTTTTCTGCAGAATCACGAAATGTTAGATTAGGACTTTGCACCGATGGCTTCAACCCATTTAAGAAGAAAACAAACAAAACTGAGAAACGATTTTATGGGAAAGACAAAGGAAGAATTAAGGGAAATTAGAATATAAGAGGGTAGAATAGAATCCCTTGTGATGAACTCGTTAAGGCTATTGCATCATAGTTCTCATCTGTCAGTGTAATGATCTCTTAACCTCACATGCGAGTCAATTACTCTTCCTCTAAACACGCCGATCACTCTTTGAGCCAAGAGGAAATTGTCGTTGACAATTAGATTAGGAATAACTAGTTAGTTGATCTCTCATCCTAACCAGAAAGGGGTCGATCTCTCGATCTTAATATATATAAATTCTTTGATCCTAATCCAAACAATTAGAATGAGTCTGACATAACTAGTCTCGATCGTGGACTCTCGCCTCATAACAGATACAATAGTGGACTTCTCACTCTCTAGAAGGGATTGACAAGCATCATATTACTGAAAACACTGCAATTTAAAGTAATCCGCCCCTTCTCTCGAATGGAGCGGGTTAATAACAAAAACAATAGATATCTCGGTGTGATTGAATTCGGATACAAATAATAAGATTGCAATGTATCAAGCAATTAGAAACAAGAAGTTAGAAACATAGCATCATAGAACTAGAATAGTAGCATCAACAAAGTATCATCACAAGGAAATCAAAATTTTTTTATTCAGCTTCTGCCCTACTCTCTCCCTTCTACCCCCAGCTTTGCCTCTGCTCCTCCTTTTCTTTCTCCCTGTTCAGCATTTCAAATTTGAAAAGTAGTTAGCCTCCCTTTTACTCGTTCAGCTCCACCTTACAGATAATAAGTAAAAAATGTTTCAAATATAATAAGACTTTAAAAATCATAAGTAAAATAAGGGATGATCAATCTTACACAACAACACCTCATTGAATGTTTGAAGGTCCACCCTGCTAGTCCACCATGTCGATCGAATAATTATCACTTGATCCCTTCCAAGAAAAGATTTGTTTGATGGTATCCATACGTCTTTCGACCTTTTGCGGCAACAACGAGACATAAAATAGGTGGGAAGATCATGAGGAGTTAAGAAAAACAAGTCGGATAACCTAGATAGCAATCTCAACTGCCAGCTCTCTAATCTAGCCTCCATCTTGGGAATGATCCAGTTCCAACCCTTAGATCTGATCAGCCCATCTAGGAGCAAAAACCAAGGTAGTTGATCGGCAACGGCCCCACAGGGATCTCAAACTCAGCAGAAATCAAGCTCTTCATGCAATATGCTAGAGGGAAAGAATAAGGATTTGGAGTAAATAGCTAAATCGGAGAAATCTTGGAAAATGTTGAGAATAATGCTCAACTTCCTTGTCTCATTGATTGAATCCTCGGCAAAAAAAGATAGTGTCATATTGCAACAGAGGAAGGATGGTTTGATTGCTGAGATGTGAAACCTGCAATGAGTCCAGCCCGAACCTGTAACAACCGAAAATTCTCAAACTTAGAAACAACAAAGGAAACAAAAAATTAAAGCATGGAAAGATTGAAAAGTGGAAACAAAGAATAAAAATCATGGAAAGAAGAAAGAAAGGAAAACAAATTGAATTCAAATCAGAAAAAAAACAAAGAAAGAAAAGAAAAAGGAAACGAAGACATTGAAATCGGAAAGGAAAATCCTCTCCGATGATTTCCTTCTCTGATTCGGACTCCCCCAATCCCTCCTTAAAAAGGCACGAGGAGGAACCCTTGTGCCTCCTCTTCGACCTCCACGATCAGCCGCCGCCACCATCTCCCTTCCCCTGTTCTCCCTCTTCCCTCTCCGGAAAGCGATCGGAAAGGTACTACCTTAGATGTTCTAATCCCTTAGGCTATGATTTGTTAATCATAAAGTGCATGTGATGACCCCCTATTGATCTAGAGATCATGAACTACATTTTTCGTATTATAATCATCATAATCCGACGGTCGAAAGATGGCCGGAGAAGGAGAAGAAGGTGGGCGCAAATCTACGCACCAGCGACCCAGCCCGGGTCGATGATGATGCGGCCCGGGTATGCCCATACGCGGACCGGTTCTCTGAGAACCCGGCCCAAGTTTGTCACGCCGAAAGAAGTCGTGAGATCCCCAAATATCGACCCGACCGAGTCGAATCCTGACTCGGCCCGGGTCGCATCGACCGGTCGACCGGACCGGGCACGAGCTTGGCCGGGACGACGGCTGTTGTACGGCCCACAACCCAGCCCGAGTCGACTTTTGACTCAGATCGGGCCTTGTGCCTGTGTCGACTTTTGACTCAGATCAGGCAGATTCATGTGCCTTCCGTTTGGGTTCTGATCTTTTTCTGATTGGGCCCCATGTTCGATAGGCCCACTTAAGGCCCTGTCCAAGGTCATAAACATTATAATGGGCTTTCCTCTCCCGAAGGATGGGTCGGGTTTGGACATAGAGACAGAGTAATAGGACATAAGTTTATTGCCTCAGGGAAATGGAAGCTGACCTTGCCCTTTTCCTGATGTTTGATTCGGAACTCCACAAATGATAATCAAGATAAGTAAAGTAAAGATGAACCCACGGGATTGCTATGTGCTGCCCCAAAGTACAGAGTAAAGTATGGTATGGTATAGAGGAGGGGCAGGTAGCTGAGCTGAGGAGATAGCAAACCTACTGGTCCTTAACGACCACTGCTCCTGAGATACAAGTCCTCTCCCACCTGTATTCCGAAAAGGATTATGCATTGACATATCTCCTTCCCCAAAGACGGCATTACATTGATTACAGAGCATAGAGCCAGAGGGATAGGTAGCTTAGCTGCGGAGACAATGAATCCTACGGGTTCTTAATGACCACTGTTCCTAGGGTACATGTCCTCTCCCACCTATATCCCGAAGAGGGTATGCATTGGCATTACACCTCCCCCAAATTGGGCATCCCTAGCTTCACAGATGCATAGAGATACCTCTAGCTTCCCAACCTAATAAAGTCGAGCTCACACTACAAGAATTTGAGCTATTAGCTACGGAGATATCTGTAACAAATCCGTAGGTAATACCATCGCAAATAGTATTAACGTCGGATTTGCTACGGATTTGGGATAGAGTACATCTGCAGCTAATACCTCGTCACTGATTGCGACACAAATTTGTGTCCCTATTTTTGTAGCTAATTATGTGTGCTGTCGTCCCTAATCCATCCATAATTTGTGGCAACTCTTAATTATTAGAATTCAAAATCGGTAGCTAATCTCTCACTAAGTAGTAACTATAATATTACGGCGATAAAATAATTATAATTTTTTTGTGACTAATTATTCTGTAGGTAACTTTTATCACAATTGGTCCCCACAGTTTGCAGTTTGTCTCAAAACTGTCCCAATCCAGTCACAAATTAACAATAATTTTTTCACAATAATATCGTTTATATCAAATTATTAATTATACAATGAAATAAATGACAATACAATAACCAATATAACAAAATCTCTATATATCATTTTTTTGATTGATAAAGTCGAGCTAAATGCTCATTACAAAGTTTAAATAGAGTATATGAATACATCACACTTGGTACAGAAGTCCTCACTAGATCATCAAAGAAGCACTAATCAAGTTCATCATTTCATAGTTCGGGACGGTAAGCGAAAAAACCCTATAATGAATATACAACACATAATAGCAATAAAAGTCTGCATGTGATCTCTTGCAGCGAGGTGCAGCCGCTCAGCGCCATGGTCAGCTCGAACTCATCTCGCAACACCTGCAGCACCTTCCTCACGCCAGCCTCGCCTTCAGCAGCCAAGGAGAACGCGACTGGCCTTCTAATCTGCATCCATTTTAAGGGGGCATGGAAGTAAGTACACAAGACAGGGAGATGCATGCAGATGCTGCAACAGTCACAGACATTCATCCCTGCATGCATGCGTGAACTAGTAGTGTTTGACATATATGTATAAAGCTAATCAAGATGAGCTTATCTATCTTTGTACCATTGCAGACGTCTGAACTAGTAGTGTTTGACATATATCTGCTAGGAAGGAGAGCATATATAATTTATTGCAACATTGGCAGTTATAATTTATTGAACTAGTAGTGTCTGAACTAGTAGTGTTTGACATATATCTTATCTTTTGGAGCATCATTGCAACATTTCTAACATATCATCTAAGAAATCATGTTATAATTTATTGGCAGTTCCATGGACAATGTATATATGTACAAGTAAACATAGAAAATGGTGCTCATTTTGCTTACAGCAAACAATATGCTATCTTTTCGAAAAGATAAATATATATAATTAATTCAAGTAATCATGGAATGTCGATTCACTCCTGAATGCTAGTTTTTGTTGCTCTTGGTATTTAGTGACTGAGCTTTTACTTCATATACCGAATAATTATAGTAAAGGTTGGATGAACATATGGTGGTGTATAATGTATAATGTATTCTATAAAGATGCCTTCTGATCTACCAAGGCAAGTGGTGGATGATCAAATGATGGTGTATATAGGATATTTATATGTACAAAACTTATAATATATATACGCAGTATGTGCATACTTCCTGATCATAGTACGTATGACCCAGTGATATAGTACAGATGGTGCAGAAACAACAAAGAAGTGGAGACATCACAACGGATGATTTAAGAAAGAAAATGAATGCTAATTCTTTGGTGTTCCAGTGTGCGACAGTACCGTAATCATCATCATCAAACACACATCGGCGTGTGTTCAGTATTTTCTGTGTTGGAAGAAGACTTCGTGGCCCTGGATCATCAGTGTACCATCCAGGTTGGAATATCTGACAGCAAAAGATTATTGGCCCTTGTAAAAGCTAATGGTTTTTGCAACACAAACAAAAGATTATTGCGAGTCACGACAGTAGGAGTCTCACTCCTAAGCAATTGCAAGTTGTAGCATGCATCCATCAGAAAAAAAGTGTTATAATCTTCACTGATTGTTTCTACTGGTGACTACTTCATTGCAGCTCTCATATTAAGGAATTGGATCAGTCTGAGCTGATCAGCAGAGGTCTTGGCTGAACTAGTCAATTTGAAACCTAGTTAGCATCATTTACTGAGTTATAAATGTCCAGCTAAGCTGCTACTGAACTCCAGAGGGTGGTCTTACAGGATTAATTAAATCCACCACCAGTACAGAGCATACAAACCCCTATGCAAAATATAAGTTGCCCCTACACCAAAATTAAGAATCCTTGATGGAAATCACCGCACAAGAAAGGCCTCTTCTTGTGCATTCAATTCTCTCAGCTCATCTGATATGATGTTCCCCTCTTTGTCAGGTTGGTTTTCACTAAGACCAATTTAATCAGAAGTGATGAAAAGATAAGTCATCCTGTGTCATACCTTTGATTGAATAAACTTCTCATTCACTGATATTGGATCAGAGAATTTGGGCTTCCTTGGAAAGATGTAATCATCTTTCTTGTCAAGTAAACAAAAACTGCATAACAATAACATCTTATATGTTACCTAAAATACAACAATTACATGCAATTTGTAACAGCCATTATTTTAAAAAGAAATTTTTAACTACTGTTGGAAGGTTTATTCATAGTTCTCTAGATACATTTTTCTTCATAATGCCAGAAAGCCATTTTTTTTGTTGCATAGATAATATGCATAAGCCTCTCTCATAACAAGTGTGACACAACCAAATATATTATTGTTATGCTTTTAAAAGGCCCAAATATATTATTGTCAGTAAGATTGTGTACTGAAATCTTATTATGAGCAGTGAAATGTGAGCAAAAAAAAGTAACAATGTAATTATAACTATGTAATTATACCAAAACAGAACATGAAATATACTTGGAAAATAATAAGTAAATGAAACTGACAAGGAGCATGATTATGATGGTATTTATGTCCCCGGAACAACCAGTGGCATATGATTTTATGATGTACAATTTTTTTACATATACTGTGCATTTACTTTTCAGTAGATCAACTCCATTTCATTCTATAGAAATCATCCACTCCAAGACATCAAGAAACTAGAAGCAGATTCAGAAAACTAATACTTTGTGCAAAAAATTTTGAACTAAGAATCAGACCAAGAACAGGGATTAATTGAACAACTATTGTCCCATACAGTTCAAATTTATGATACAAAAATCTAAAAGCAAAATGTGAGTAGAAAAAAGAGGAGCAACTGTCAATGTTTGAACTAAGTCAGACCAAGAATAGGAGTTAATTGAACAACTGTCATGATGAATCTGTTTCTAATTTCCAAAGTTTGTCCAATAAAGTTCAAATTACTGATACAAGAATCTAAAAGCAGAATATGAGTAAAAAAAAAAGAGGAGCAGACTTTGTGCTGAAAAAGAGGAAATTTAAATTTTAGTGTATTGTTCAATCTATACAACTAACTACAATTATAACAGAGATACATGAACCCATTGTAAATCAGCATACAAGTCCAGTTTTAGCTTATGTGTATGAACATATTCTGATAATCATCAAAAGAAGCAATAACCACTAGATGCCATCCTAAAACAAGAAGATCAGTGTTACAACCCGATTTCATATCAAACAAATTTTAGGTTCCCTAGAAATAATTTTAGAATTCAGTCAATGCTTTAAAAATAATTTTGGAATACTTTGATAAAAGAACAAGTTCACGTACACATTGAGAGTTATATGCTAAAGTCAGGAAAGAAAGAAGAAAAAAAGGAGAGTACATAGATAATTGATAACAATACCAAAAAATGGGAATTCACTCTACTCGGATGAGGACTCAAAAAATGGTTGGCCCCTGTGTGCACAAGGAGTCAGGGTGTGCGCCGACAACCAACGCAGGGATCGCCGACGGCAGCCTGCACGTACGGGCCCCTGCGTCGGCCGCACAAAGAAGAAAACGAAAAAAGGGTCGCCGGCATGAAACCAAGCTCCCCGCGCAGTGGCCTGAGACGAACCCTACCAACGATGGCAGGGGTCGCTGGTTGGCCCCTGAGCGCATAGGGAGTTGGGGCGCGCGTTAGCGACCAACGTAGGGGTCGCCTGTGGCAGCCTGTGCATACAAGCCCTTGCGCGCGGCTGCACAAAGAAGAAAACGAAAAAAATGTCAAAAAAACGAATGGAAAAAGTAGGAAAAGTGGAAGAATGATGCACCTGAAGCCCTGAAGAATCTTTGAGGTCTCGATCCAAAAATGTGAAGAGGAGCAAAAATATCTTTGAGGTCTCGATCCAAAAATGTCGAAGAGGAGCAAAAATGTCAAAGAGGGAAAGAGGGAAGAGGGAAATGTCGTTTAGGGTTTTAGGGGAAGAGGGAAAGAGGGAAAGAGGGAAAGGGGGAAATTTTGAGAGGAAAGAGGGAAAGTATTTTTTATTTACAAAAATATTTTAAAATTATACTTAATAATTAAATAATATTTATAAAATATTTTTTTATTACTTAATAAGCATAAAAATATTTTAAAATTATATTATGTTTTTTAGAACTTTTTCAATTTATTATATCATTAATGAATACTTATAAAATATTTTTTTTGCAAAATGTTTCTTTTAATATTTACTTATAAAAATTGTGAATTATTCTTACTTTCATTAGTTTATTGTAATCCGCACCACACGGGTCGGCTAAATCTAGCGGGACCGCCGTCGGGGGGCATTGCCCCCCGAACACCCTTTTGTCAGTACACCAGCAGCACAAGTAATTGGGTAATACTCAAATTCTCCTAAGCTCACGGGTCTTGAAGTATTCGACAACTTCAACAATTATATATATAGGGTAAAATACACATGCGTCATAGGTGTTTCGACATATAGTAAGAGATCCATGGCCAATGATGGCAACGAATACTCACACGTGGTTCGTCATGTTCCCAAGCAATGATCATCGTGTTCGAGTGCGACACAACCACTTTATTAAATTTTCTATTATAGTTTTCACATTAACCTTAAAAATCTTGAGAGTTATTTCAATTATTAAATAAGAAAATAAAATCATTTCACTTTTGATGATCAATTATTGATTCCAAAATATTGATGTACAAACGTCTAGCCATTATAAGAAAAAGAAATTATAACTAAAGTAGATAGTGTAAATGATTGTAAAAAAATTATCGCAAATCAGTAGTATGTAATTTTTAATGTTAAAATTTGAGACAAAATAGAGACAAATTAGTGTCAATTTAAGGACAGATTAGTTACAGATTAAAAACATATTAGTATCATAGTTTATGACAAATTAGTTAAAGATTTATTACAATATACCAACTTATATTAATGGTCGTAATTTCCATCTTATTTTTTGTGAAGATGGTGCACTAAATATGTCTCAAATATGTAGTAAAGTTGTAACTGTTAGCAACAAAATTTGAGACAAAGTAGAGACAAATTAGTGTCTGATTTTAGGGACAGATTAGTTACAATATACTGATTGACATTAGGGACCGTAATGTCTGTACTTAATATGGTCACAGACTTGTCACTATATTATTAGTTAGATTTGTGAAGACGGTGCACTAAACGTGTCCCAAATATGTAGTAAATGTGTAACTGTTAGCGACATACCTGAGACAAATTAGAGACCGATTAGTGTCAATATATAGTGATGGATTTGTTACAGCTTGACTACGATATGTCGACTAATTTTAGTGACCATAATTTCATAGTAGTTAATGTGGACACAATTGCATCACTATATCGTCAGTTTAGTTTGTGGAGATGATGCACTAAATGTGTTTCAAATCTGTCACAAACTGTGACAATATTACTACGGAATATGGAGTCGCTAAAATCTGTAGCTAATAGCTCAAATTCTTGTAGTGTCACTTAGGACAATGAACTCTAAGGACTGTATAGTAATGTAAAAGATATGGTACAACTCATGGTAAAGTAAAGCACAGTAACGTATGGTATGATAAAGTACAGAACATGGCATAATAAAGACAAAGCATGCTACAGTAAAGTACAGAGCATGGTACTGGAAAGACATAGCATTGTTACAGTATAGAACAGAGCATAGCAAAGAGTAAAGTATTGATCATGATAAGAAAAGATGGGACCATATGTTCATAGTAAAGCATTGTTTACCCATTATTGACTTCGGCATAATTTGATTATCAATTTATAGCCTATGTTATCTATTGTACTAGGCATTTTCGCTCACTTGTATTCCATGCCCCTGCATTTGGATTTTTGCAGGTGAAAACCCTGTTAGAGGTGAGTAATTGGAGGGTGCAGACTCAAGGATCACTGCACATGACTCATAAAGCAATAGTGTCTTTCCCTTTCATTTGCATTAGTTTATTTTCGCATTATTGGATAATTTGGTTTTTTTCCTCTTGAAATTAGACATGTGGTCATTTGTTTAGACCCATTGGATATTATTGTCATTTCCCTTCCATTTATGGATTACATTAGATGTGGTGTCTTTTGACATTCTAGAGTTCTTTCCTTCCGCAATAAAGTTTTATCGAGTTTATTACTATTTTATTCATTGCCACTTGTGTCATTCATTGAATGGTCAAAGTCATCGTATAGTCAAGAGTTAGCAGACAGTGTAGCGACCCCAAGGTCAACCTGACCGCCTACGTGGCGGGAGGGGCGATTCTGGTGGCGTTACAGGTCATATGTAAACAATGCTAAAGAATCCACAACAACAATGAAAAGAAGAGGGGCCAACGGACAACCTTGGTGCGAACCCTTTTGAGGTTAGTTCCAGCCCTCTGTCACCCTACCATTTTCAAAGATAGCAAAAGACGATGTAGTGATATTCATCTAGTTGACCCATAATTTTGATAAACCCCTTTTGCACAAAGACAGCCAACATAAATCCCAATTGAGGGAATCGTAGATCTTCACAAAGTCGACCTTTCACTTGAAATCCTTGTTGCCTTGCTATTTCCATTGTGAGAGAATCTCCAAAGCCATCGCATAATTATCAATCATAGAACAATTGTGAAGAAAAGTCAAGTTAACTGGTGAGATTATGCCATCCACCACCTCATGGAGCTTGTTAGCCAAAACCTTGACGATGAGGTAGATAGCATTAGAAAGCACTATAGGGAGGTAGTTGCTCAACTCTTCTGGCAAAGAATGGTTTGGAACGAGGATTAAATAGTTCAGCATTTATAAACCTTGGTTGCCCACATGAAATTCATGAAAAAATAATCATAACGTCCTCCTTAACAATGCCATCAGAGATGGTCCTAAGCCCCTTGCCCATCCACTTCCATCTTTTTTCATCTTCTCTGCGCCTCATGTGGGTTCTGAAAAAGTCAGAGGCAACCTAGAAATCTGCTCAAAGTCTCAGATAATCGAGAGAGATGATCAGCTACTAAATTTTCTGTCCCCCTACGATCCTTGATTTCTAAATCGAATCCCTGTAACAAGAGAATCCATCGGATGAGTCTAGGTTTCGCATCTTTTTTAGTTATCAAGTGTCGGACAGCTTGGTGATCAGTGTACACGATAACTCTGGAGCCAACTAGGTAGGATCTGAATTTATCTATTGCAAAAATGACTGCTAGAAATTCTTTTTCTGTCGTAGCGTAATTGATTTGTGCTTCATCCAAAGTTTTGCTAGCATAGTAGATTGCATGTTGCTTTTTATCCTTCCTTTGTCCCAATACTGCTCCCACAGCTTGATCACTAGCATCACACATAATTTCAAACGGCAGAGACCAATCAGGTGGTTGGATGATTGGTGCTATTATGAGAGCTTTTTTCAGAGTGTTAAAAGCCTCTAAATAGTGTTCATCGAATATGAACTCCACATCTTTGGATAGTAGTTTTGTCAAGGGTCTTGTAATTATAGAAAAAAATTTTATGAATCGTCGATAGAATCCAGCATGACCAAGAAAGCTTCTGATTCCCTTGATATTAGTGGGCAGAGGTAATTTCTCAATTACTTCTGTTTTAGCTCTATCGACTTTAATGCCTTGACCTGAGACAATATGCCCCAGAACTACACCCTCTTGTACCATGAAGTGGCATTTCTCCCAGTTCAACACGATATTAGATTCGGCACATCTCTGTAATACCTTTCCTAAATTTTGAAGACAGATTTCAAAGGAAGTGCCATATACTGAAAAATCATCCATAAAAACCTCCATTATTTCTTCAATGTAATCGGAGAAAATGGACATCATGCACCTTTGGAAGCATGCAGGAGCATTACATAATCCAAAGGGCATCCTTTTGTGCAAAAGTTCCATAAGGACAAGTGAAGGTAGTCTTTTCTTGATCTTCTGGATGAATTGGAATTTGATGAAATCCAGAAAATCCGTCCAAATAACAGAAGTAAGAGTGATTTGCTAATCTTTCTAACATCTGGTCAATGAAAGGTAATGGAAAATGGTCCTTCCTCGTGGCTTTATTAAGTTTCCTAAAATTAATACACATCCTCCACCTTGTTACTGTTCGTGCAGAAATAAATTTATCTGCCTCTGTCTTTACTACAGTGATTCCACCCTTTTTTGGCACGACCTGCATAGGGCTCACCCACTGACTGTCTGATATAAGGTAGATAATTCTTGCATCCAGAAGTTTAATAACTTCTTTTTTCACTACTTCCTTCATTGCTGGATTAAGCCTTCTTTGTCCTTCTATGGAAGATTTATGATCCTTCTCCATATAGATGCGATGCATACATATAGTAGGATTAATTCTTTTAAGATCATCCAATGTGTAACCTATGACATGCTTGTAAGCTTTTAACTTATCCAATAGCTACTGAAGTTGAGTTGTCTTTAAATCTGCATTGACGATTACTGGATAAGTACAATCTTCACCTAAAAAATCATACTTGAGATTTGGAGGTAGCTTCTTTAGTTCTGGCTTGGTTGGCTTCTTTGAACTAGGCTGTTGAATGAACTCTTCTAGTGGAGTGCTAGGGTGTTGTATTTCAGTCGAGAGCATGTGACTCGTAAAGATATTTGCATCCTCTTCCATCCACAAAGATGCTTCCTGGGCTTCAAGAGATACTTCCAGAGAATCTGTTATATGAACAACTGATGCCACTTTTTGTATAAGGGGATCTAATGGTTCGGGTTGAAGAGAGTGATCCTCCATGTCTGGGCAATTTATAATGTCGTTCAGCCAGAATTCTACTGTGTCTTCGCCTATCTGAAAAGTAAGACGACCTTGTTTGACATCTATCACTGCTCCAGCGGTAGTTAGGAAAGGTCTTCCCAGCAAGATGGGAGTTTGATTGTCTTCATCCATGTCTAACACCACGAAGTCAGTTGGTATGTAGAAGTTGGCTACTTTAATAGGTATATCCTCCAAAATTCCATGTGGAATTTTTATGGACCTGTCTGCTAATTGGAGAGACATATTTGTGGGCTTTATGTCACCCATTTCGAGTTTCCTACACAATGATAGAGGAATAACACTTATGGAGGCACCAAGATCACACAAAGCTCTTTGTATCCTTCTGTTTCCAATTTCTCAAGGTATTGAGAAACTCCTCGGATCTTTTAACTTCGGAGGTAGTTTGTTTTGGATTACAGCACTTGCCTCAACAGTTAACGCGACTGTTTCATTTTCTTGTATTTTCCTTTTCTTTGATAAAATGTCCTTCAGAAATTTGGCATATGCTGGCATTTCTTGAATAGCTTCCACGAAAGGTACATTGATATAGAGTTTCTTCAGGATCTCTACAAACTTGCCAAGTTGTTGGTCTTGCCGGGATTTCTCAAGAGCTTTTGGAAATGGTATCCGAGAAGAATAGCTACTTCAGAAATCTGTTGTTTGGATTTACTTTGTCCAATTATTACATCTTCTGATTGAACCATTTGACTTGGATCACTAATTCCCTCGGTTGCTTCTGTCGAGACCTCTGCTCCTATTCTTTTGGTGTTATCTATGGTTTTTCCACTTCTTAGAGTTACAGCTTGAACCAGTTCCTTTGGATTCTTCTCCGGCTGCCCCGGTAAAATTCCCGGTGGTCTTGAGGAGGATGCAGCTTGTTGAGCTATCTGAGTCTCAAGCATTTTGTTGTGAGTGGAAAGACTTTCAATCTTTTTGAGCATTTTCTGCATCAGAGTATCCTGTTTTGACATATATTTTTCCATCATTGCTTCTAGTTTGTTGGTAGAAGAAGATCCTTGATCAGAAAGAAGGTTTTGAGGTTGTGTTCTTGGATTAAACCTGTTTTGCCAAGCGGGAACTTGAGTTTGTTGAGGATTGTCTCTGTAGGGAAACTTTGGATGATTTCTCCATCCTGGATTAAAAGTGTTAGGATATGAATCATTATTCAATTGATAAGGGCCTATCGCGCTAGCCTGTTGTTGATGTCCCTACTGTTTTAATAACTCGCAGTGCATAGAAATATGATCAGGTGCACCACATATTTTGCAACATCTTGCTATCATATTGACTGTAGGAGTAGCTTTGTTGAGTCCCAGTCTACTGATTGCTTTTTGAACAATGTATTCCACTTTAGAAGAAAAATCCTCACCTTCAAATCGAGTTTGGGTTAATGCAACTGATTCATTAGACCTTGAATGGGCTAAGAAATGTTGATTCTTGGCTATCTCTTCTATAAGTTGATATGCATACTCCATCTGCGGCGTTATCTAGCGCCATCTTTGAAGTGTAATTGAGTCCATTGTGAAAGGATTGAACCAAGATCCATTTGCTCAGGCCGTGATGAGGACATGATCTTAACAATGTTTTAAACCTTTGTCAGGCTTCATACAACGTCTCTTGATCTTTTTGCACAAAGCCAATGACTTGGTTTCTGATTCTTATAGTTTTGCTAGGAGGAAAGTATTCTGACAAAAATACTTTTACCAGTTGCTCCCAGGTAGTTAACTCTCGTGGTTCCAATGATTGTAGCCACTGCTTGGCTTTTCCTCTCAGCGAGAAAGAAAAGACCCTTAATCTCAGTGCTTCTGGTGATACGCCATTCAGTTTGGTGGTCTCACAAATTTCCAGGAAATCTTTGAGATGTTGATTTGGATCTTCATCTGAAGTTCCTCCAAATTGATTCTGTTGAATTGTAGAGATTAGAGATGATTTCAACTCGAAATTATTGGCTTGAATGGCAGGCTTCAGAATCGCAGACTCCAGTCCATCTGCAGTGGGAGTATAGAGTTCTTTCAATGATGGGACTGGTGGTCGTGGTTGGAGTCTTCATCTTCTTCAAAAACTCCTTTTCTTCTTCTCCTCCCCCTTTCCGTCATCTCCTTTTTCCCTTTTTGTTTCATTCCCTGTCCAGAATTTGAATTTCAAAAAGTTGTTAGTCCCTCTTTTACTCATTCAACTTCTCTACTAGAGAATGATAAAAAAACATTTAAATATACTTAATTTTTACATAAAACTCGTGGAAATTGTAATGATTAAAGGTACAATAAAGAGATGATCAACAGATCAATTGTAATAAACCCAAATGTCGTATCCACAGTGATTTGAAGTCAATGACTCTCTAAGACAATCTAGAATTATCTTACCTTAAGTGTCAAAATCAGAAAATTGAAAAAAATAGAAAACATATTTTTAATAGTGGAAAAAAGGATAACTATTTTTGGGATTTTTGGAATTTATTTGAACTGAATTATAAATGCTAAACTAAGGACTAAATGGAGTGTATCAATCAATGGGAAGGTTCTCCTAGGAATTGGAGTTCATCTAATTCAGCTATGGATGGAATGGAACATTTCATTAATGCATTCAATTCTGATTCAACTTTAAAGGGGTTATTGTCACAGCAATAGGAAATCGGGACTAATCACTTATATTCTCATATTTATGATTAGTTAAGTTGAATGAGAAAGAGGTTCCTTACTAATGTCAAATTATCATTAAGCATAACAAGAAGTTCCTTACTGAAATTTGCTAAAATCTTCTCAGATTTGGCAATTTCAGTAAAGTTTGGAATGAAATCACCCAAGTGCATTCACAATAACAAGGAAATTACTTCAATTAACTAGGCAGGAATGAAATCAATCCAGCATTGATACTAATGTTTCTTGGTTTATCTCTAAACAACAGGGGGATTTAGAATTAGTTTCTCAACTGTAAATTGAAATGAAATCCACATTAGCACTAAATAATTGGAAGCATTGAGCACAAAATGACATATGGGAATTCAGCAAATGTCATTGCTTCTTGATCCATCTCTGAACAGCAAGAAAACATTAAGTTCGCTTCTCAGTGATTAATGAAATCAGGAGTTTAACAATAACAAGGCAGAATTCCACAAATTTCAGGAAATTAGAATTCAGAATTATTCAAATCAGAAAAGAAATTTGCAACAATCAGGGATTGAAATCTTAGAAATACCATTGTCTCTTGATTCATTTCTGAACAAAAATAAAACCATTAGTCAACCTCTCAGTTGTTAATACAATTAGGGCTTCACAATGATAAAACATATTCAATGAATTTAGAAATCAGAAATGGAAAATAGATTTCAGAAATAAAAGAATCAGATTCCTAATTGGGGATTAGATTTAAAACTTGTCATTGGTTCTTGATTCATTTCTGAACAAAGAATAGATCAAAAGACAACCTCTCAGTTGTAAATACAAATAGGATCTCACAATGTCAAAATTAGAATCCAATGAATTCAGAATTGTAGAAACAGAAATCAAGACTATTTTGACATCAGGCAGAAAATCAGATTTGTTCTCATCCATCCACAACTAAACTAGATTACTACCCTATCCTAGGAGAGCTGAGATTTAGCTCATTATAGTTACAAATATTGATACAAGACAAATAATAAAGCTGATACAAATCATCCTGAAATCAATGGATAGGTAGGCTGTCGACAAGATCAGTGTGCAGCAGCTCTTCAGCTCCTTTTTCTTGCTTCCTTCCTGCTCAAACCCTTGCAATGGCCAGCCCCCCTCTTTGATCACTAGCTGATCACTATAGGTTTTTATCCCATTTTAGATGCATTTCACCCCTATCGAATTCCTAAATTGTCCAACTTTTGGCTAATTATGTTTGAAATGCATAGATTATGATAACTAGTTGATATTCCTCATTTATACTTATATTCATGTGCATAGAGGTTCTGAAATGCTAAAATCCATAAATATTTCAATTCTATGCCAAGTTATCATTTTTAGGACAAGTTACCACTCCAATAGGCCAAGTTATCATTATTTTGAGTGAACTGATTTTCAATGATTCTCTCACCCTAAATCCATTATTATCATGAATGAATCATATTTGGATGGTCATATCTCAACTTGTGCAAAATTTTAAGTCCATTTGAACAAGTTATCATTTTTCCAATGCCAAGTTATCGTTAAAGGGCAAAACTATCATTTCGACATGCAAAACTATCAATTCTGCACAAAGACCTTAGGCAATCATTATATTATGGTCTTAACTCATTGCTGTTCAAATTTGATCACATTTGCACAAAGGCCTTAGGCGATCATTAACCCTAATCCATTTGATGCCTCTAATGCCTTGAACCACTTGTATTTGGATAATTTTCATGATTAGTGCAAAGTTATCATTTCCGGGTTCCAAAACCATTAGTTTTTCATATCGATTTCCATTCTTGTACAACACCAAACTCCTTTTGATTATTGAGCTGAGTTTACTTGTTGTCCTAATCCTTATTTGTTTATTTCTTATTAGAGGACTTTGATGTTTGTTGTTGTGGATTTTCTAGCAGGGAAAAGGAGCATGAATTAAGCCAAAAAGGTGGGGGGACCACTCCTTTGCTGCCCAAAAGCTGCTGCAGTCAGCTGGAATGCAGGGACCATTGGACAGATGGCTGAAATCAAGGGACTAAAACTTTCTGATGCTGATCAAAGGGTGGACATGACACATATATAAGCTGAAGAAAACCTGAAAAGGAGGGGAGGTCGGCCATTGCAGGATTGGGAGAGAAGGCAGCAAGGGTTTGGAGCTGGATTGAGCAAGAAGGAGCTGAGGAGAGCAGATTGCTACCAATAGCCCTGAAGCCAATATGATTTGCATCTGTCCTGCACTTTATTTTGTGTCTATGTTTGTAAACATGAGGAGCTAAATCCCATGCCTCCTAGGATAGGGTAGTAGTGGATGGATTAGGGATAAGTTCAATTTTCCTGCACTGAATCATTTAATTTCTGAATCTGAACTATTATGAATCTGATATTGTCATTTGAAGACCCTATTTGTATTTACAACTGAAAAGATATCATTTGGTCCAACCCTTGTTCGGGAATGAATTAAGGATCAATGCCAAGTTTTGGATTCCAATTTAGTGGAAAATCTGATTTCTATTTTTTTCTGAATTCTGAACCATTTGATTTCTGATTTTCTGAGTTGTCTGAATCTGATTATCATTGGGGATTGAATTAATTGCACAACTGAGAGGTTATCTTACATCCCAATCTTGTTCAGAAATGAATTGAGAAGCTTTGACATTCCTATGATTCAATTCTGAAATCACCTTTGGTTTTTCCTGATTTAAGTGCATTGCTGATTGTTGATTTTCCTGAATTCAGGAAATCTGATTGTCCATTGTTAAGCCCCACTTTAATCCACCATTGAGAGATAGTTTTAAGGCCTTCCTTGAGATTCAGAGATGAGCCAAGGAGCAATGACAATTTCTGATTTCCCAACTTGTGATTCTATGCATTTTAGTTCCAATTAATTAGTGTGAAGTGTGGATCTCATTTTTAATTGCAGCTGAGAAGTTGAATCAAGGTCCTCTTGTAGTTTAGAGATAAACCAAGGAACACTAGCACTATTATTGGATAAGTTTCATTTCTGCCAAGCTAATTGAAGTGATCTCATTATTTTGTGACCATACCTTGAAGTTATCATTTCAGATTTTATTGAAATTGCCAAAAATCAGCAAGTGTCTTGAATTGAACCTAATGATAACTTGGTTTTCAGTAAGGATCCTTTTCTAATTCAACTTGGCTAACAATCATATGACAATATATTATTTAGTTCTGGTCTAATTGAGTTGTGAAAATAGCGATATTGAAAGTTAAATCAGATTTGACTAAAAAGTGATAACTTATACATTTCCATCCATAATTAAATTAAATGAACCCCAACTCCTAGGAGGACCATCCTCATTGATAGATAAACCCTTCTAGACTCTAGATTAGCATTTACAATTCAGTTTAAATAACATTTTAGCAATCTACAACAAGTTATCATTCTGCATTCCTAAAAGAAAAAAAATTTGTGTTCACTTTTTTTAAAAATCTGTTTTTGCCACTTTAAATAGGATTAGTCTAAATTATTTTTAGGTAGTCTAGGACTTCAAATCACTGTGGATACGACATTTAGGGTTACTACAATTGACATGTGCACTGCAGTAGAGGATGAGTTAGGGAGTTGAAACAAAAATTGAAAAAATTGACTTTTGACCCAAAAATCAGCAAGTTATCACTCAACCCCTCAATTTCACTATCAAATTTTTGGCACCGTTGCCGGGATTTGAGGTCAATTAGACTAACTTAGATAGTTTAGATTAATTTTAGATTAGTTTTTAGTACATTTGTTAGGCCAATTTTTAGTTTTTGCAAGTTATCATTCTCAATTTTCAATTTTTGTCTAGTTTTCTTTCTTTTCTCAATTTGATACTTCTAAATTCATTTATGTAGGATTTGGACAATCAAGAGGAATATTACCAATCAGATCCTGAGCCTGAAAGAAGATTTCTAAGAAGAAGGAGATTGCAAAGACTTGAAGCAAGGAGAAGGATATTTGAAGAAGAAGAAGAGGAGCAAGGCAATATGGCTGCACCAAGGACTTTGAAGGATTGCTACTCACCTAGCAATGTCAGGAATCAAATTGAAGATGGAGGCCTAGCACCTGTGACAAACTTTGAAGTGAATCCAGTACTTATTACTATGATTAGGCAATATCAATTCTCTAGATTAGGGGCTGAGGATCCAACCTCACATTTGGACAACTTCAAAGAGATTTGCAGCACAGTCCATTTCAACAACACTCCTATGAATGCAGTCTACATGAGGCTATTCCCATTCTCACTCAAAGATAAGGCCAAGACTTGGTGCAAGACTCTCAAACCTGAAAAAGTGGCCACTTGGGAATCAATTGTGCAATTATTTCTTTCAGAATTCTTCCCTCCTTTCAAGACTGGTAATTTTAAGGATCAAATAGTTAGATTCTATCAATTGGATCAGGAAAACATTTGTGATGCATGGCAAAGACTTCAGGGGCTGTTGAGGGCATGTCCCCACCATGGTTTTGAGAAGTGGCAACCTATTAATTACTTCCATAAGGGGCTGAATTATCCATCCAAGGTTGCACTTGACACAGCTGCAAGAGGCATCTTTGCATCAAAGAATATTGATGAAGCTTATCAATTGATAGAGAATATAGCAAAGAACCACCACTTTCTTACCCATGACAGGACAAGGAGACCACCTGTCCAGGATTCAGTGAATAACTTGTAATCCCAACTTGAAGAGGTGTTGTACAAGACCTTGGAGAAGCTGAACCTCACTCCTAATGCCAGCAAAGCTTCCACCCCTGAATCCATATGTGATGTGTGTGGTAATCAAATGCAGGAACCATTGAAAAGGATCAAATGCAAAATTCCATCAATTTCATACCCTCCCACCCCTCACCATGGCCTTTATTTTCAACACTAGGGACAGTGTTGAGAATAAGCTTGGGGGAGGACACCTAGTGCTTTTTTAACCTTTACACCATGTTTTTAATCTATTTTAATGTTCATATTATAAATCATACCAGGTTATCAGTGGGTTTTGCAAGTTATCATTAGTTCCACCCGGTTATCACTAGTTACCACTATTTGAGGTCAATTCATTTCCTGCATTCATTCTGACTCTAAAAAGGGTAAAATACTTTATTATGACAGTGGGTACACTCCAATACCAAGTGGCCATTTGACCATTAGTTTTCTTGCTTCAATTGACTCAATCATTCAGGTGCATTTGGATTAAACTTAGCTAAAAAATTTTCTTTTGTGGGTAACACTAGCCAACATTTATGGATTAAATTAGTAATATATTATGTCTAGAGGGGAGTCAAGGTTCTTGCTTCCATGTTAAATAGGAAAACTTGACTTTTTGGACTAAGGGATCTAAACTTTACATTAGTTTGAACTATTGCTCACTTCATGGACTAAGGAAAAGTAAAAAGTTGCATGCATACATAGAAAAAAAAGGAAGAGAGCAAAACTTCCAAAGGAATCTCTCTTCAATGCAAATAAATAAAAAAAATTAGGAGAGCAAAACTTTCAAAGGAATCTCTCCTAAAGAAAGCATAAATAAAAATCAGGCCTTGACATGTTTACTTGCATTTCATGAATAAATGTCAGGTGTTAAACTTGTTTAATTAATGGAAAACCTATTCATGAAAAGATTTGTAGTTCAACCTTTTTGTAAAGTTGACCACCCCTGAAATTCAACTTGTTTTTGCTAGTACTTCTTTCATGGCTTAAATTTTCTTTAGCCTCTGTGATTCCCTAGCTAAGAATGACTAGCTAAGTTGAATTAGAAGAGGTCCCTACTGATATTGAGTTATCATTAAGCATAAACCTTGAGCACCTCACTGATTTTGCCAAATCCTCTCAGATTTTGACAATTTCATATTGGCACCACAACCAAACCAACATTCATACCATCAACTAATCAGAAATGCAATGAATCCAATTCTAATGTTAATGCTTCTTGGTTTATCTCTAAACAACAAGGGGACTTATAATGAGCCTCTCAGCTGCAAATAAAATGAAATCCACACTAACATTAGTTCATTGGATAAAATCAGCACATATCACAAATTGAAATCAGAAAGTTATCATTGCTTCTTAATTCATTTCTGAACAAGAAGGAAACCTTGGATCAGCCTCTCAGCTGCTAAGAAATCAGGGTCTCACAATGATAAAATAGATTCAAATACTTCAGAAATCAGCATTGCAAATTAGAAATCAGAACAGGTAAAAATCAGATTCCTAATCAAGATTTGGACCTAGAAACTTGTCATTGATTCTTGATTCATTTTTGAACAAGAATAGATCATAAGATAACCTCTCAATTGCAAATACAATTAGGATCTCTCAATGCCAAGAACAGGTTCCAATGAATTCAGAATACAGAAATAGAAATTAGAAATTAGATATCAGTGCAGGAAATCAGAAATGTCCATACTCCATCCACAACTAAACTAGATTACTACCCTATCCTAGGAGAGCTGAGATTTAGTTCATCATAGTTACAAGAATGCATACAAACAGATTGAGAAACTGAAACACATTATCCTCAAAACTATGAAGGTTGTCGACTGGAAAATCAGAATGTTCTGCAGCTTTACACGAGCTCCTTCCTTCACTCCCTCTCCAGAAACCTTGTAATGGAGGCTCTCCCCTTTTCTCTCCAGGTTTCTCAGCATTTATATGTGGCTTTTACACCCTTGGATGCAGATGAGAAGCTTCTAATATTCCCTGATTGTGCCATGTGTCATGTCTAGGAAAATTCCAGCTGATGCAGCAGCTTTTTGGACAGCAAAAAGCAAGTGGTCCCCCCTCATTTTCCAACTTGTGCAGCCTTGTAGTACCTGATAAGGTAGCCAAAACAGCAAGCATCAAAATCCTTAAATGGAAATTAAACAAGTGTGGATTAGGACAGCATATATATATCAACTGAATTATCAAGTATGGATGATGTTGCACCAAAATGATAACTTATGACCCGGAATGATAACCTTGTGCACAAAAATGATAACTTGTCCAAATTTAATTGTGGCTATCTAAATGTGATTAATTTAGGGAGGTAAGGAGTTTAGAACAATTAAACAATTATCTAATACTGTTATGCAGAAATAGTAACCTTGCACATTGAAATGACAATTTAGCCCCAAAAATGATAACTTGGCACCGAGAATGATAACTTGTGCATTGGAGTGATAACTTTGCACAAATCAAACAATGATTATCCAAATATGATTAATTTATAATAACAAGGGATTTAGGGCAAGATAATAACTAGAAATCAGCTCAATTAGCAAAATGATAACTTCATGACTTGGAATGATAACTTGCCCAAAAAAATGATAACTTGGCATAGAATTGATAAACTTATAGATTTTAACAATTCAGAAACTCTATGCACATGGAATTAAGTATAGAATGAGGATGTCAGCTAGTTATCACAATCAATTGCCTTCCATGCATATTTGACCAAGTGTAAGGCAAAATGAGGACTCGATAGAGGTGAAGTGAATAGAAAATGGAGTAAAAACCTAATATGATCAGCTAGTGATTAGTTTGGCATGCATCTATTTATGAAAATAAAAAAAATTATCATCACATTTCTCCTTGTTTACTATTTTACTGTCTTAAAGTTTATTTTCAGAACATAGCTTAATCTATGAAATTCAATCACCGTTTCTTTTTATCGAGTATCACTAGAGTATTGGGATTTGGATTGAGTTTGTTGCTAAGTAGAATGACTAGATTTTAAAGGTCGAATTTCTCTATTATTTACTATGATGTTAGTCTTGATTATAATTGCATCTTTATTAAAAACATAAAGTCTTTCATGAGCTTATAATTATGCTAGAAATGACAAACAAATATAATGATAAAGTGAAAATGAAAAGAGGGCTAGTTGAGTCCCAACAAGTTAGTGAAAAGTATAAAGTGCCCTCTGGAACCTTGTTGTGTCCGGGTGATTAGATCTGTAGGGGATTCTTGCTTGGCGACGTAAGGGCATCTGATTACATCCTATATGCCAAGTTATCATTATTTTGAGTGAGCTGATTTCTAATGATTTTCTTGCCCTAAATCCATTATTATCATGAATGAATCATATTTGGATGGATCATATCTCAACTTGTGCAAAATTATAAATCCATTTGAACAAGTTAACATTTTTCCAATGCCAAGTTATCGTTAAAGGGCAAAACTATCATTTTGATATGCAAAATTGTCAAATATGCACAAAGTCATTAAGCAATCATTATATTATTGTCCTAACTCATTGTTGTTCAAATTTGATCACATTTGGATAACCACAACCAAAGTTATGACAAGTTATCATTTTTAAGGCAATTAAGTTATCGTTTTGGCAACCAAGTTATCATTCCTATGAAATCTTATCCATATTTGATTTCTGACCTTATTCACTTGCCATCCTACTCCCTTTTATGCCTTCAATGCTCTGAACCATCCATATTTGATCAGTTTCCAAGATATATTCAAAGTTATCATTCCGAGCATTGATAAGTTATCATTTTTAACCTTGATTTGCAACTCTGCACAACACTTAATCATACTTGGTGTTTGAGCTGATCATAGTGACTCTCCTTATCCTTATTTTTTCATTTCCTATTTGAGGAATTTGATGCTTGGTGTTCTACCTCTTCTAACAGGGAAAACAAAGTGTAAAAAGGTGGAAAAAGGTGGGGGGACCACTCCAAAAAGCTGCTGAAGTGCAGCTGGAATTTTAGGGCTGACACTTGGCACAATCAGATATTATGGGACATTTAGATACTGATCTAAGGGTGATTAAAGACCATATATAAGCTTAAGAAACCCTGGATGGAGAAAAGAGGCTGGCCATTGCAGGATTGGAGAGAAGGCAGCAAGGGTTTGGAGCAAAGAAGAGGACTGAAGTGCTGTTGGAAATCCTGTCGACAAGAGCCAATCCAGAATGATTTATCTGAGTTTTTCACTCTATCTTGTATCTGATTTTGTATATATGAGGAACTAAATCCCATGCCTCTTAGGATAAGGTAGTAGTCTAATATATATTGTGGATGGATTAGGGACAAAAACTGATTTCCTCATTTGAATCAAGTTCTGAATTAATTCTTAATTCTGTTTAAATCTGAATTTGTTCTTGTCATTGGAAGACCCTACTTATATTTATAACTGAGAAGTTGTCATTTGGTCTAATCTCTGTTTAGAAATGAGCAAAGAACCCATGCCAAGTTTCTGGATTCCTTTTTGATTGAAAATCTGATTTCTGTTTTCCTGATTTCTGAACTTTCTGAATTCTGATTTTCTGAGTTGTCTGAATCTGATTTTCATTGGAGATTGAATTAATTGAACAACTGAGAGGTTATCATATATCCCAATCTTGTTCAGAAATGAATTGAGAAGCTTTGACATTCCTATGATTCAATTCTATAATCACCTTTGGTTTTTTCCTGCTTTTAATGTGTTGCTGATTTCTGATTTCCTGAATTCAGGAAAATCTGATTGTTCTTTGTAAAGCCCCACTTTAATCCACCATTGAGAGATGGTTTTAAGGCCTTCCTTGAGAATCAGAGCTGAGCCAAGGAGCAATGACAATTTCTGATTTCCCAACTTATGATTCTATGCATTTTGGTTCCAATTAATTAGTGTGAGGTGTGGATCTCATTTTTAATTGCAGCCGAGAGGTTGAATCAAGGTCCTCTTGTAGTTTAGAGATAAACCAAGGAACACTAGCACTATCATTGCATAAGTTTCATTCCTGAATAGATAATTGAAGTGATTTCCTTATTTTGTGACTATACTTAAAGGTTATCATTTCAGATTTTATTGAATTGCAAAAAATCAGCAATTGGCTTGAATTGAACCTAATAATAACTTGATTTTCAGTTGGGATCCTCTTCTAATTCAACTTGGCTAACAATTATATGATAATATATTATTTAGTTCTGGTCTAATTGAACTGTGAAAACAACCATATTAAAGGTTGAATTGGATTTGACTAAAAAATGATAACTTGTCCATTTTCATCCATAATTAAATTAGATGAACCCCAACTCCTAGGAGGACCTTCCTCACTGATAGATAAACCCTTTTAGCCTCTAGATTAGAATTTACAATTTAGTTTAGATAACTTTTCAAAAATCTCAAATCAATTATCATTTTAGCCCTTTTTAGAAATAGGTTTTAACTTTCTTTCAAATTCTTGGATTTTTAACTTTAGATAAGGCTAATCTAGATTGTTTAGAGAGTCTTGGACTTCAAATCACTGTGGATACGACATTTGGACAACTACAATTGACCTGTATACTTGCAGTAGAGAGTGAGTTAGGGAGTCGAAACAAAAATTGAAAAAATTGACTTTTGACCCAAAAATCAGCAAGTTATCACTAAACCCCTAAATATCACTATCATAGATATGCAAGAAGGACATGTTTAAGGGCTAAGAATTTTGCAAGGTTGGGTATTTGTTGAGAAGATACTCTGGTGATGGTCGTGTAAAAGAAGTGTTGGTTTTGTGATGGAGCGCTATGCCTTATCTAAAATTTTCTTGAGTACAAGCAAAATATTAAGCTTGGGGGTATCTAATGCACGAAAAATCCAATAGTTTAGGCCATTTGATTAGCATTTAAGAATGTTTTTATGTTTAGAAAAAAGGAGTTTTGATTTATTTTTATACAATTTTCTTCAAATTTGATTTCTACTTGTCTAGAAATTATTCATGGTAGGATATGAGAAATCATCGAAACCAAGGCAAGAAAAGGATCTAAAATAGCTCAGAAGACTGTCACAACCATGACAATTCTTTTCATGGTCATGACAGAAAGATGTTGCAATCAAAAAATTATCTAAGTCATTGTCACGACCATGACAGTTTCTTTCACGCCCGTGATAGAAAGATTTCACAGCAGAAAATTTTCTAAGTCCTTTTCATAGCCATGAGTGTCTAAGACCTCTTCACAACCATGACAGAGCCTTTCATGGCCATGACGGCAGACGGTTAGGCAGTTTTAAAGTAGTTTTTATCCACTTTTCGATATAATTTTGGTTTCTTTCTTTGGAGGATGAGAAAACCTATAAAAGGAGGTAGAAGAGGACTGAAAAAAGCATCCTTGGAACATAGATTTAAAGCCTAGAGAAAGGAGAAGAGCGAGAACAATAACGAAGCTCTGCTGAAAACTCAAAAGAGCATGTGCACAATGGCTGCAGGAGTTCTTTGATTTTTTTCCTAAACTTTTTCATTAGATTTGATGTTATTCTCAGATTTATTCTTTCATTAGGGTCATCTTTACCTAACATGTTGGCAGAATATAAAAACCCCCACCAAAACCCCAATGCTACAATAATACATTAACTCACTCCCTTATTTGCTTTCCATTCTGCTAGCATAACTCACTCTTCCCCTCCAAGCCACAATAATCAGCCTCTCAAAGCTCCATTCGGCCACCACTCACATTCCACTCTTTCTCCCATAGTAGCTCTCAGCAAAAGCAGCAACATCCAAGGAAGATGAGGAAGGTTAGAGGAGGAGAGGGCTGCTCTAGCTAGAGGAGAAGGAAGAGAAAAGTGGGGAAGACGCTAGAAGTTTAGTAATTTCTTAACAAGGTATGTTGAGGGGATTCAAAACCTTCCTAATCTCCCCCTAATGATGTGTGAATGTTTGGATTAGGGCATGGAAAAACAAGTAATTTGTTCTTGAAATGGAAGATTAAGGAACGCGCATTATATCATAGATTACATCAATTTTCTTTATGATTACTGTTAGATTGATGAGCATGTTTATAACTAGAATAATTCTTATTATCTATGTTTAGCTCATCATGAAGATGCTCATTGATTATATTTGAATGTGATTAGTAGGCTTAATGTTCTTTATGCAAACCTCTACATACTTCAAGTTTATTGTGCTCATGTATGAACTTTATTATGATTAGAGCAAAATGTGTGCTCAATGTATTGTTGAATGTATGGTTTGAGGAAAGAAAAATGTAGTGAGGATTTTGTCCCATCGCTCTAGACCGGCCAACCAAAACTCTTTCAGTCACCCATTTTTGGAAGTTCCGAACTCTCAAACTTCTGTGGATTTTCCGAATTGGCCATTTCGGTTGTCCAAAGTCCATACAATTGTCGTCCAAAATGTTTTGGATTTCCTATTTAAAAAGTCCAATTTCTCAAACTTCTACGGATGTCGAACCAAACAGTTCGATTGTCCAAACCCCATAAAACCCTTTTCAGACGCCTGATTTACAAAGTCCAAAATCACAAACATTTGCGGACGTTATGATGCCATTTTGGATGTTAGCAAGACCCAAAGCGGTCGACCAAAACATGTTCAGTCGCTCGATTCTTGACCTAGCGATTGTCCGAAAGTGGACCAGTCGTCCACTCCATCTCTAATG
The DNA here is from genome assembly GCA_030549335.1 of Pontederia crassipes. Classification (NCBI taxonomy): domain Eukaryota; kingdom Viridiplantae; phylum Streptophyta; class Magnoliopsida; order Commelinales; family Pontederiaceae; genus Pontederia; species Pontederia crassipes. Next base: position 1,170,169 of record JAUKPH010000032.1, read on the forward strand.
CCTATGTGATGTTGATTGTACACTTAGAATGATTTGAAGTATGTATGACCTTAAATAGGATTAAATTATGCAACATGTATTGAATGATTTTATGTATTGATGAATATAAAGTAAAAGCCGGATTGGAATGAAGATTCCTTGTTGTAATCGTGGAGGGGAATATGTTGTCACTACTAGCTTAAATGGCTCGTTCCTAGGGACGCTACCTACACCTATGGGGTGGGAGTTTCCAAGTGGGACAAAAAAAATTCCCGCCTAGCTAGCCAAGGACCCATGAACTAGCATTGTCTTCTCAACACCAAGATAAGAAGTTATCTAAATAAAGATGAAAAAAATGAAAAGATGTAAGTCACTTAAAGTGACTAAGATAAATGACTTGGGACATAAACATGAAGATGATGATAATGAAAGCACTGCTCATGTATATCATCTTGTCATATGATGTTATGAACGAAAATGTTAAATTAAGCAAAATAAGTTATGATATGCCTTAGCATAATGTCAATGATGTTATATTATCACGGACGTACTCTAGAAATGTCATCTTTACATAATCATGCATTTAATTAACATATTAAGTTAGTTTGGATGTACATTTAGTGATATTTGTATATAATAATTAATATTCTGATTAGAGCATATTGACTACTTAATTATCGATAAACTTTACAAAGTAATTATATAAGATTATTAGGAATAAATTATAAAATTTATAAATATTAATATATATATATATTTAAATATAATTAAGTAAAAGGGTTAAAATACAAAGTTGTGGCAAAAAAATGTGATTGACCATCACTTAAATCCCAAGCAGCTGAAGCAAACAAGTGACAACTGCTTAAAGGGATACTTTTCCAAACCACCATACGATGTTAGAAAATTTTGAAAAAAAATATATAAGCAACTTAACTTTATCCTTTCACGGCCAAAAACTTACCAGAGACTGAACATGTAATATCCTAATATTTACCAATGTGCTAATCAACTTAAGAATATAATTAATTAGGTTTATTAGTCTTTGTGACATAAAAAGCAACTTGAATATGAGGTGTACATGAATCAGATAATTTATTAATTAACTCTTGTAAGTGTTCTGATAATAATATTATAACTATAAGTAGTGATTTTAATCCTAGCAATTTCATGAATTAATGAACCTAATTAATTACTAATTAGGTGACCAAATTTGAAGTTGTTGATTATGATCCACCAAACTGCCTATGTAATATTAGAATATGCTAAATGAAGCTAGAGCTCAATTATCTCTATTTAGTGAATTCAAATAAATTTTGAGAGAGAGAGAGAGAGTCCTAAATTTGTCAACTAATTAAATAGCAAGTACTCGAATATGGTATTCGATTTTGGTATTAACGTGAGATGTTGGGTATTATTAGTTATCATAAGTAGTTGCCTACAATAAGTAATTAAGTTGATTGGTTAACATTTCGGTGACTTGCTTACACGGTTACACCTGCTCAGCTAAATACTTGGTAACTTGACAACTCACTCCATACCACTTTAAATTAAATAGTAACTTGCCACCTCAATGTGCATTGGAAGTCATGCAAATTAAAGGCCATGCAATAAAGAAATGAAAATATACAAAATCTTACTTGATTGAAAATAAAAATATATAAAGAAATAACAACTAACGACTTACTTTGGATGGGGGAAGGGAAAAAAAGGAAAGTTTTATCTTTTAAATTTCGTCGAGAATTAGAAAACAAAAAGGAAATAAGGTTGGAAAGAAAAAAAAAAGAGAGAGGAGGTCCTCACTTGGAAACTGGACGAAACAAGGAGAGGAAAGGAGGATGAAATAAAAAGGAGTAACAGTAAGAATTTACCACCCTTTTGTTGCTAGAGAAGAGGTAGGAAGGAGGAGTACTTGAAGAAAAGCAAAACTAATAAGGAAAGAAGATTAATGTAAGAAAAATGAACGGGGAAAATATTTTGTTATCGTCATATAAGGTAAGTTGGTTTCTCCTACTCTATGTATTCACTTCTTTTAAATTCGGTGTGACATTGATTTCGAGAAATGCAATTATGAAAATTATATCTGAATGATTGTATGATTGCACATTTACAAAGCATATGTGATATGATATGAATGGATTAGTGCAATCTTGTTTGATTTGAAATAGTATTTGATATGATTCATCTTCTGATATTGGGATACAATTGTTATATGATGAATCATGCATTTGCATCTGCCTGCATTGCATTGTATGATGGTTATAGTAAGTGCTACATCGTTGATCACGATGGGAACTACCTCTAGAGTCCAATCCATCATTTTGTTCCACAATAATGGGATGAGATAGGTTGGAACTAAGTGTTATGCGCAGCTAAGTGCCACATCATGAGTAGTCACGATGGAGGCCACCTCTAGAATCAGATAGGGTCCTCTAGAATCATGATATGTTTCCCCAAAGGGATGAGATAAAATGGAGTTAAGTGCTACATCGCTGATCACGATAAGAGCCACCTCTAGAGTCCACCTACCAACCACTGGCCACTTGCTGATCTATGCATTCATATGAGAGTGTTGCATTTGCATACATATGTTTGATATGATTTATATAATATTGATTGCAAGTTGAGTGTGATGTTTCTGATTAGTATGTTATACATGTAATTATCAAATATATGAAAATATCTATTTTGCTATTATGAATATTGCATGTTTTTCCATGTCACTCCGAATTGATTAGTTGGTAACACATAGGTTATGAGTTATTAACTTACTGAGCTATTTTAGCTCACTTTGTTATTTCCAACATTTTTTAGATAATTCTTGGGAATCATGCGAGGTAATAGTATTTGAATGGTTCGTAGTAAGATGGGAAGATTTGAGTCCCTCGTATCCTTCTATTAGGATGTCGATAGGTTTGGTTATGTGTAATGCATATATAATGTTTTATATGTTGTAAGAAGGCAAAATCATTTTATGAAATATAAAATCTAAGGATTATTGATTTGCTCTGAAGGATCATCATAAATTGTGTAGTTTATTTTATAATATCTTCATTCTTATGTATGTTATAAAAAAAATTAAATTACATCACGTTTGCCGCAAATCTTTTCCAATTTTATTTGATCGTCCGTAATGAGTCGCGAACTCCGATTTAAATCATGATTTAAATCGGGGTCGTGACAGAACCTGAGCGAAACGGACTAGAAAAATTCGGGAACATAGGCTGTCAAGGTGAGTACTTGATCCAAAAATTATTCTTCTGATTGAGAGGATCATTCCTTCGTGGATATCCAACCATAAATTATTAAATTGTGTATGGTTCAGACATCCGATGTTAGCTTTCCACAGACTCTGGAATAACCGAAAAAGGAGTTTTATAGATAAAGTTATGAACTTAACTTCCTTGGTCACTCATCTTGTCCCGAGTCAGATACATGTTCAATTTATAAATTAGGGCACGATTAAAATAGTGTGAATTATGGTTGGAGGTGGAATCATCCTATTTGGACATGTATCTTGGGAAAAAATAAATTTTTTATTTCATAGTGATTCTTCTATCAGATTCCAGGATATGGACATCACGACCCGAATTGATTATTTTTGTTATAAGGTTATACAAGGTTTTAAATTCTATAATTTTTATGACAAAATAATTATAAGTATAGTTTTCAATAAAATTATTATCTAGTTAAATAGGAAAGTATGAAGAAACATATAAATAAATCTTTCAGTGACACACTGTCTGTCAGGACACAAACCCTAGGTTAGATTGCCTAGGATGTTATGACTTACTCACTTGGACGTAGTTAATAATATTTTGGGGTTGGAAACCTTAGTATGTCTAGTTTCTAACTAATCCATAACCATAAGATTTGCCCATGTGGTTAAGAAGTTATGAATTATTAATTGACACACTCAATCTGAAATCCTAAGACAACACCTAGTTAAACTTTATAGGATTGAAAAGTCCCAAGTGTGAAATAGCATATGAATCTAAATATTTAAAGTTATACATTAGTATTAGAAGATATTATTTACATTGTAAGGTGCATAAACATTCATGCATCATGAGCATGCATTGCATATTACTATATTTCTCGATTCATTTCAATAGCAACAACAATTCAAATAGTTCGATTGGTTAGATTAGAACAAAAATTAAAGAAAATAAAGATGGTATTAACAATAGATGGATTTAATTAAGGCCTTTTATCCCTTTTAATTTTTTATTTATTTCAAAAATTAGTGTTTGGAAAGTAAAAAGGCATTATTACTTGTAGGGTAACATCAAGGTACAAGTGAAAGGGATGAAATCTAATAAACCTCATTCAAAGGATAAAGTAACAAGGTGAGTGGGTAAATTTACAACATAACAAAATGATATATGTTAGTTATTTTATTTCTGGTATTATCTCAAGCAATTATTATTATTATTATTATTATTATTATTATTATTATTATTATTATTATTATTATTATTATTATTATTATTATTATTATTATTATTATTGAAACATATGTTGAGTTACGAAAAGTATTTATGATATGTTTCAAGGATTTCATATGAGATGGAAAAAACTCTTACGTCAAAATATTTTTAAGGAACAATGCTTGTGAATTTAAAATAAGTTTACTTGATATCGATATGTGATTGTGATATGTTATTTTGGTATTATAAAACTCCATGTGTACATTGACCATACTGAATGAAAAATATCTTTGGAACCGCATTCGATATACATGAAGCCTTTAGGGTGTATATCGGATGTCTTTGCCCTTTGGGGATTGTTTTGCGTACACGTATTGATTATGTTATGCTCTACATATCTAAGAGTCATGATTTTGAAGCTCTATTTAACTGTATGACACACAATCATGAAGGGATACGTATTGACCGATGTTTTGCTCTACATATTCAAGGGTCATGATTGTGAAGCTCTGCTTAACTGTATGACACACAGTCATGAAGGGATATGTATTGACCCATGATATGCTCATATCCAAGACTCGTGATTATGAAGCTTTTCTTAGTTGTATGACACATGATCATGGAGGGATACGTATAGACCCATGATAAGTATGTGCAATGACACATGTGTAGAGTTTAATTATGAATATAATGTTATCTTGAGTTACTTTATTTATGTGAAAGTTCATATGATTTGACTACTTTTGTTATATGTGTTATGATTTAAATGTTTTCTCATATGAAAGAAATGTGGTTATTTAAATGTTATATGCACTCGTATTATTCTCCTATGTTGTACTTTTATTCCACTCATCGAGCAAATAATTGTTGCACACAGTACCTATTTTAAACTTTTAAATACTCGTTAGTTCACGAGTTGAATCGACTTGGAACTTATTTTTACTACATATAGAAGAGGTCGAGCCGTTGGAGCACTTTTATTTCCCCCTTCACTTTTGTATTTTGAAGCATGCATGTAATTGATATTCCTAGATGTTGTAATTAACTTTGTGAGAAATTTTTTGTAAGGTTGTATAAAAGTTGATCATGTGGGGTGTTATATGTGAAATGATTTGTGGAATAATAGTGACAATATGTGAACATGATGTCTTATATCTTTGAGTAAACTTTGATGAGTGTGCATGCATCTATTGTATGTATTGGCATATAACATGAGATAAGTAAGGGAGGGGCGGGGGAGGTTTTGCCAATTTCATTTCTATTAGAATAGCTAGACATAATTAAGGTTATGATAATTAAGATTAGAACTTGGTCATAGAGTTGGGTGTGACAAATTTTGGTATTAGAGCTTAGGTTATAAGATTCTATAGACATTATAACCTAAGTTTAAGGTTAGGTGACATTATTTGCATTAGATTTATAGTGCATGCTTTAGACTTTCTTTTTATTTTTATTTTGAAGGGGTGAAATGCCACCACGTAGGCATTGTGGTGATGGCCAATTTGCTATTATTGGACACAGCCATTCTGTTCCACTAGGCGGTCGACCTAATAGGAGTCCATCAGTTTCATCTCATGCATCGGTACAAGGTGTGGCACGAAATGTGAATGATAACACCCTCCCTTCTATAATGATGAGATCCCAACAAGTCCATCAAGACTTCCTCATGTTGTTGAGCAAGTCAACCCTATTGAGAATCAAAGTGTAGTACAAGTTCTTGCACAAGCTTTAAGGGCTATTATGAGTTTAGTAAACCCGACCTCCCAATTTCTGCAAAGAAATAGGTTCTACGACAAAATTAGAAAATAAGATGCAGTTGATTTTGAAGATACAGTTGACCCATCGAAGGTAGTGGAATGGTTAAAACGTATAGATAGAAAATTCAATCAGATGTGGTGCTCCAATGAAGAAAAGTTTGATTATATTATTTTCTTTCTACAAAAAGATGCTTTAGATTGGCAGGAGACAGTTCAGTTCTTGGTAGTCAAAATTTTCTAAGTACTCTTGGATGGGAGGACTTTCTTCGAGAATTTCGAAAAGTATTTGCCCAAAGTGTACACTGATAGGAAGCAGAAGGAATTTCTAAATTTAACACAAGGAGCATTATCAGTTGCAGAGTATGAATTAATGTTTATCCAACTATCAAAATATACATTGAGCATTGTGTCAGATGAAAATGACAAGTGTAGGTGATTCGAAGGAGGACATCACTTGAACATCAAAGAAAAGGTTGAAGTGTCAGAGTTCACTAGCTACTCCAAATTGGTGGCTGCAGCATTAATTAGCCATCATTTGTTTGAAAAGACCAAACTCTAACTTTATTCAAACTGGACCAAGTAAAAAAATGACAAGATATAGTGATGGTACATTTTAGTTTCATGGTAATTTCTACAATAATAGGAGACATGGAAATGGATCCTAGGGTGCACCAAAGCATCATACCAACTAGAAAAAATATGTGTACACATTAGAAGAACATATTCAAAAAATCAAAGTAGAGTTGGACCAAGACAATAATAATACCGCACGAATGCATATTGTACAACTTGTGAAAGATATCATCTTGGAAATGCTCAGTATTCATAGGAGCTTGTTTTAAATGTGGTCAAAGGGGACATAAGATACAAGACTATCACTTTATGGAAAAGGGTAAAGGCATCTTTGAAATAGTAGCCTATCCTCCTATTAAGTCTCAAATCAAAGCTACTCCTGGTACAAGTGTGAAAGCGGGTAATCAAAATGTTCCAAGTACATCGAAATCGATGAATCAATCTGGAAGACCACAAACTCAAGCACGTGTCTTTGCAATGACAAAACCCGATGCTTTGGCTACTCCTGATGTAGTGATGGATACGTTTTCTATCTTTGATAATAGTGCACATATTCTTATTGACCCTGGATCTACTCATTCAGTCATATCAAAAGACTTTTCCATGCAAGCTGATAGGAAACCTAGTCCTTTAAAATGTTCCATGGCAGCACATACACCCATGGGAGATTCTATAATTGTTGCACAATCATATAATGAATGTTGACTCAAAGTTGCTGAGCAATACATGATGGCGGATCTTATTCCTCTAGATATTCACGACTTTGATGTCATACTTGGAATGGATTGGTTGGCTCGTCATCATGCCACTATAAATTGTTTTAAGAAATTAAGTTAAACTTCGAGTCACTAGAAAAAGAGAGTCACCTTTTGTGGTAAACGTCAAATTCTTCCCTCTTGTATTATTTCTGTGATAATGACACATAAATTAATTAAGAAGAGATGTGAAGGTTTGCCTTGCTTATGTGATTGATACTAAGGTAGAAGGACCATGGTTGGAAGATATCCAATCGTATATGAATTTGTAGATGTTTTCTAGAGAATCTTCTTAGACTACCATCGGAATGAGAAATTGAGTTCAGTATTGACCTGATCAACTGCAAGGAGCAAAGCTATTTTTAAAAATAGACTTGAGATCATGGTATCATCAATTGAGAATTAAAGATGCCGATATTGTCAAAGCTGCCTTCAGAACTCTATATGGGCACTGAGTTTCTGGTGATGTCATTTGGTTTAACAAATGTGCTCGTAGTTTTTATGGATCTTATGGACCATGTTTTTAAACCTTACTTAGATAACTTTGTGATTGTTTTTATCGATGATATGTTGGTCTATTCACGAAGTGAAGAAGAGCATAAAGAGCAATTAAGAATTATTTTGCTGATACTTATAGAGAAATAATTATTTGCAAAGTTTAGCAAATGTGAATTTTGGCTCAACTCAGTGATATTTCTGGGACATGTGATCTCAGTAGAAGGCATTTCTGTAGACCTAGCAAAAGTTGAGACAATATTAAAGTGGGGGTCTCCGAAGAGTGATAGAAGTGAGAAATTTTCTTGGCCTAGTAGAATATTATCGACGTTTTATTGAAGGTTTCTCTATGATTGCAGTTCCATTAACCAGACTTTTTCGAAAGAATGTAAAGTTCGAATGGACAAAGGGCATTGTCAAGAAAGCTTCAAAAAGTTAAAGAGATGTTTCTCATTTCATAGTGATTCGGACAGATCACGACCTGAATTGACTATTTTTGTTATAAGGTTATACAAGGATTTAAATTCTATAGTTTTTATGAAAAATAATAAGGAAGTCTATTTTTCAGGAAAATTATTATGTTTTTAAATAGGAAAGTATGAAAAAACATATAAATTAATCTTGTAGTGACACACAGTCTGCCAAGAAACAAACCCTACGTCAGATTGCCTGGGATAGTATGACTTACTCACTTGGACTTAGTATGTCTACATAATCATAAGATTTGCTCATGTGGGTAAGAAGTTATGAATTATTAATTCATAGACACTGAGTCTGAAATCCTAAGACAACACTTAGTTAATCTTTGGAGGATTGAAAAGTCCCAAGTGTGAAATAGCCTATAAATAGAAATATTTAAAGTTAGACATTAGTACTAGAAGATATTATATATATTTTAAGGTGCAAAAACATTCATGCATCATGAGCATGCATTGAATATTACTTTATGATTGGAAAGTAAAAAGGCATTATTACTTGTAGGAAAACATCAAGGTACAAGTCAAAGGGAGGAAATCTAATAAACCTCCTTGAAAGGATAAAGTATCAAAGTGAGTGGGTAAATTTACAACATAGAAAAATGATATATGTTAGTTATTTTATTTATGGTATTATCTCAAGCAAAGATTGATATTATTATTATCATTATTATTATTATTGAAACATATCTTGATCTATGAAAAGTATTTATGATATGTTTCAAGGATTTCGTATGAGAAGGAGAAAACCCTTACGTCAAAATATTTTTAGGGAACAATGCTTGAGAACTTAAAATAAGTTTACTTGATATTGATATGTGATTGTGATATGTTATTTTGGTATTATAAAACTCCATGTATAGATTGACCATGCTGAATGAAAAAAGTCTTTAGGATCGCATTCGATATATATGAAGCTTTTGGGGCATATATCGGATGTCTTTGCCTTTTGGGGCTGCTCTGCGTGCACATATTGACCCATGTTTTGCTCTTCGTATCTAAGAGTCATGATTGTGAAGCTCTACTTAACTGTATAATATACAATCATGGAGGGATACTTATTGACCCATGATATGCTCTGCGTATTCGAGACTCGTGATTATGAAGCTCTACTTAGCTGTATGACACATGATCATGAAGGGATACGTATTGACCTATGATAAGTATGTGCAATGACACATGTGGGGAGTTTAATTATGAATAGAATGATATCTTGAGTTACTTTATTTATGTGAAAGTTCATATGATTTGAAAACTTTTGTTATATGTGTTATGATTTAAATGTTTTGTCATAAGAAAGAAATGTGGTTATTTAAATGTTATATGCGCTCGTATTATTTTCCTATGTTGTAATTTTATTCCACTCACTGAGCAAATGATTGTTGTTCACAATACACATTTTAAATTTTCAGATACTCATACGTTCTCGAGTTGAGTTGACTCGGAGCTTATTTTTGCTGCATATAAAAGAGGTTGAGCCGTTGGAGCACTTTTATTTCCCCCTTCACTTTTGTTTTTGGAAGCATGGATGTAATCGATAATCCTAGATGTTGTTTCCTTGCTGCAAAAAATATGCTTTAGATTGGCGGGAGATAGTTCTTGGTAGTCCAAATTTTGTAAGCACTACTGGATGGTAGGACTTTCTTCGAGAATTCCGAAAAAGTATTTGCCCAAAGAGTACACTGATAAGAAGCAAAAGGAATTTTTAAATCTGACACAAGGAGCATTATCAGTTGCAGAGTATGAATTAAGTTTACCCAACTATCAAAATATACATCGAGCATGGTGTCAGATGAAAATGAAGAGTGTAGGCGATTCGAAGGAGGACTTCACTTGAACATCAGAGAAAAGGTTGAAGTGTTGGAGTTCACTGACTACTCCAAATTGGTGGCAGCAGCATTAAGAGCTGAAAGGCCTATAGAGGAAAGGAATCAAATTAGCCATCATTTGAAAAGACCAAACTCCAACTTTATTGAGACTGGACCAAGTAATAAAATGACAAGATATAGTGATGGTATATTTCAGTCTCATGGTAACTTCTACAATAATATGAGACATGTGATCACAAGCTAATAAGCCCTAAAATGTTCATATTATGATAATTATGCGTAATCTACATGCATTTATCTTCTCAGCATAATATTATCCTACATTTGCACATTTGAGCTGATAATATATTGATTTAGTTCTTATTGTCTAGTTTTCATTTGGAGAGTTTGATGCTTGTTGTTCATAATATTGTAGGACCAAATCAAGGATAAAAAGACAAGTATTGTTGTTGAAAAAGTATGAGGGAACTAGTGCATCACAAAAAAAATGATGCTACTAATGCACCAAAATATTTTAATTTGTGTTAACGTAGTTTTTTTCTTGTTATTGAGATGAATTTGTAGAATAGATAATCAAGGAATAACCTTAGGTTTCATCATTCGAGTTATTTTAGCCACAATACCAGCGGGGTTCGTCGGTACTACAACAGTAGAGGGGATTGTGGGCAGCAGCAACGGTAGATCGTTTCGGCAGACGAGGTAGCAGCAATGGCCTGGGAGCAGCAGATCGCAGCGGCGGCGAAGCAGAAGATCGCAGCAATGGTGGAGACAGTGACGGAGCAGAAGATCGCAGCAGCGGTGGAGATACCAGCGATGATAGTGGCCGCGGCGAAGCAAAAGATCACGGTGCCGACGGGTGGCAACAACAGTGGCGGCGGCGGAGCAGCAGATCACGACGATGGCGGAGTAGCAACAGCAATGGAAACGGCGGAGTGGCAGATCGCAGCAGATCACGGCACCGACGGGGTAGCAAGTGCGGTAGTGGCGGCGGAAGGCAGATCGATGCAGATCACGATGCCGACAGGGTAGCAATAGTGGCAGCGGAGGCGAAGCGGCATATCGGAGCAGATCACGACGCTTACGGGGTAGCAACAGAGGTAGTGGCGATGGAACGATAGCTCGGAACAAATCATGATCCAACAGGGTAGCAACAGCGGCAGGGGAGGCAGAGCGGCAGATCAGAACAGATCATGATGCCGAGTACTGGCGGAGGCGCGGCGGATCGGAACAGATCACGACACCGACGGATAGCAACAGCGGCAATGGAGGCGGAGCGGAAGATCAGAGTAGATCACGACGCCGATAGGGTAGCAACAGCGAAGGCGGAGCGGCAGATCAGAGCAGATCAAATTACGACGGGGTAGCAAAGGCGGCGGCAACGGTAGATCGCAGTGGAAGAAAAAAATCAGCTTTGGGGGTCACAGCAAAAAAATGGGGATTTCTGCTTATCTTAATCTTTAAAAAAAATTTTCTGTGCCGGTGGGGTAGCAATAGTAGTGGCGACGGCAGATCGCAACAAATCACGACGGCAAAGCGGCAGATCGCCGAAAATCATGGCTACGATGGGGTACCGACATTGACAGCGGCGGCGGAGCGGCATATCGCAGTCGGCGGATCATCGAAGGGGATGAGGGAGGGAAAGGATATTTGGGAAAAGAAATCCCCATGGTTTTGATGGATTGGGTGCAGACCGAACCGGGGAGAAAAGAAAAAAATCCCCATGGTTCATCGCACGACGTCTCAGCAGTGAGTGTGTTTAGAGCACGATCCAAGGGCTGTGATGCATTGATTGTAAGTTGCAACCAATTTCTTTGGTTGCGTCCAACTCTCTCTCTCTCTCTCTCTCTCTCTCTCTCTCTCTCTCTCTCTCTCTCTCTGTGTATATATATATATGAGTAATATGAGAGTACATAGACACTTAGGTGCATACAATAGTCATTTTGAATCTCCCCCCTTTTGCTTCGTGGCGATCCGCGATTCTCCCAACAATTCTCTGACGTTGAGGTCGGTGGTCAACCGTCGAAGGAAAAAGAAGAAGGAGGCGATCAATCGATCGAGCATCATCAGCCTCGACAACTCGCTGCCCTCACATTCTCGCACGATGTCATGCACCTTCTCTTCCAAATCAACGTCACACCCTCGCCGCATAGCCTAGAGAAACCTGACGTCGAAGGGAAAAAAGGAGACTACAATCCGAAATTTCTCGTTGCACTAGACCTCGACCTCATCCCCTAGCCTGAAATCCAGTGCGCGGAATGCTTCACTGGCAATGTCCTATATGAGTGTCGAAATTGTTGGACATTTTTACCGAAATAAAATGGAATGACAATAGTATACTTGAAGTCACAGTAGTGGTACTACATTTTTTAGGCCCCTATTTTAATAAATAAAATTTTCAAAAATATATATAATAAATCAAAATTAATATTAACTTATTTAATTTTATAACTAAATATAGGATATAGTGTTAGAACTATTAAATTAGAGTTTCATAATATGACAGGAATATATTAAGCTATATAAAAAATATTACACTAGTAATAAAATAATTTATTACATATAAATAAAAGTGGGCTCCATGGCCCCTACGTTCGAGTGGGGCCCTAGTTTAAGCTAGTTGATTTTGCTCTATTTAAAAATCATCCTAAATCGTGTTCGGTTCCCCTAATTTTCAAAATTTTTTTCGGATTGCATAGCTTCTTCAATTCGGTTGAGTTTTTCTTACACCCTAATTCTGGTAACTATAAAATATAAATTTTATAGTAAATGGTATAATAAAGAATGTAGTTTTTATTGAAATATACTTTTGGATTTGGGCAGAATTAGGTCCATATCCCGCGGTAAAAAAAAGTTAAAGCATAAAGGCGACAACTTTTTCCCATTTTGTTTTTCGTTTATGTAATGCATAGCTAGTATAATTGATGTTGTACCGAGCATAAATGCACAAAATATTATATGTGGTGCAAATTTGAACCGGATGAGAAAATAGACATTATTTTCATTAGAAAAATTTTGTATAGTAGTGGTGTAACACCCCAAAATTTTATCCTACCACATTGCAAAATCTTCTTTTGGTCATTATTTTCTTTGATTTTTTAATCTTTCGTTGACCCAAATGGTCAAGAAAGATGATACGTAAGCAAAAGACTTAATCAATAAAATAATACAACAAATGAAGAAAATACAGAAGCTAAATAGATAAAAGTACATCAAATGTCTCGGTATAAGGCATACAAAAATTCATGCCATAGTACAATATCAATAGGTTCCATACAACTCGATATCAAATTGTTGATAATGCCTTGAATCTGAAACCAGTTGTAACCTTGTATGGTCCCTCTGTTAGTAAGGCGCTTCAACAAATTTGGGTCTCGCTGGGGAACTTGAAGAAGACATCCTCATGAATCAGCCAGAGGATTTTTTTATCCCAGATAAAGAAGACCAAGTCTGCAGATTGAAGAATTCATTATATGGCTTGAAGCAATCACCGAGGCAGTGGTACAAGAGATTTGATAGTTTTATGATAAAAAAGTTAGTAAGCAATTCAATAGGAGCCTTTATGATTATTGCGTCTATCACAAGAAGGTGGAGGGTGATCTGCTATCTATCTGCTCTTGTACTTGATGATATGTTGATTGCTACCAGGAACATAGAAGATATTCAGAATTTGAAGAAGCTCCTTAGTGCAGAATTCGATATGAAGGATTTTGGTGCAGCAAAGAAAATTTTAGGGATGGTGATTTACAAAGATCGTGTAAAGGGTAAACTCTTTCTGTCTCAGAAAAGTTACATTCAGAAGATTTTATTCAGGTTTGGTATGTCTGCAACGAAGACCTTAAGTACTCCATCAGCTTCAAATGTGCACCTTTCTGCAATTGAACTTATGACTGATGAAGAAAAAGAGTACATGTCTCAAGTTCCATATGCCAGTGCAATTGGAAGCTTGATGTATGCTATGGTATGCACAAGACCTGATATTGTGCATGTCGTTAGTGTGGTTAGCATATTCATGAGCAGTCTAGGGAAGGAGCACTGGCAGGCAGTAAAATGTATCTTCCGATATCTAAGAGGAACGTCTGACATTAGCCTCATCTACATAAGTGGAAAAGAGTGTTTGGTTGCAGGTTATTCAGACTCAGATTATGCTACAGATGTTGATGGAAGAAGATCAATCATGACAGGTTATTTTTCACTCTCGGAAATTTTGTTATCAGTTGGCAAGCCACACTCCAGCGATCAGTTACACTATCTACTACAAAGGCAGAGTACATGGCATTGACAGAAGCTGTTAAGAAAGGCATCTGGTTAAAAGACCTTGTCGGAGATCATGGACTACAACAAGATCATGCTATAGTGTACTGTGACAGTTTAAGTGCAATATGCTTAGCCAAGGGTCAAGTGCATCATGAAAGAACCAAACACATCGACGTCAGGTACCACTTCATCCGTACTGAGAAGAGGATCAAGGTGAAGAAGGTCGGCACAGAAGATAATCCAGCGGACATGTTCATCAAGTCGGTTCCTATTAACAAGTTTCGACATTGTTTAGACTTGCTAAATATTAATAGGTGGCAGTAGTCCCAAGTTGGGACTGGCGACGGTAGAGAGTGGTAGATATCTGATTGGAGGATTCAAGCCAAGGTGGAGATTTGTTGATAATGCCTTGAATCTGAACCTAGTTGTAACCCTGTATGGTCCCCTGTTAGTAAGGCGCTTTAGCAGATTTTCCCTACGGGGATCACACAGGAGAACAAGTTCAATAGTTAGCGTAAAGTTAAGTGTGAGTTCGTATAGGTCATAAGATAGTTCCATTAAAATCGTATAGGTCATAAGATAGTTCCAATAGAATAAGCATGAAGTAATCATATGAATCAAGTTTAAGAGTAAATCATAATAAAGGAATCGATAAAGAGATCATGGTTCATGTATATTCATGTTCATATTTCTTGTTCATATTCATATTCATGGTTCTTATTCATATTCTTGTTCATAAAGACAAAGTTCTTTTATTTATCTTTGGTCATTCATGTTTTTTCATCTTGTCCATAAGTTAGGAGAGCTCTCCATTTTAGGAAATATCATTGCAGACACACAAGTATGTAGTTATCTAGACCATGACGGGCCAATGGAGAATTAGTTCATGGCCAGCCCCTCAGGCAGCATGATCTCGCGCAAGGCAAAAACATCCGTAAGGAGAGACTCCCATCTAGATAGGACAATTAGTAACCTTCCATCTTATCTTATAATTCATGAGCCTCTCTTTCAATCACGTGAATTGATCAAGCCTATAGGGACAAAAGTAGCTCCTGATCATCTTTAGGTTCATATCATTTGGCTGCAATCAAGTGGACAGAAGCTTATCAAATCAAGGTTTCGATTAAAATCATATTCTTTTTGTCCACGAATCGGACGTCCGAAAGTCGAGCAGTCATTCGATTGAGGTTCATTCAACGATCATCCGAAAGGTGGACGAATGCCCATTTATCTATGTTCTTTGGTCAAACGAAAAGGGAGCGATCATCCGTTCTATGTTCATTCGTTCATCGACTGTTCTAAGGCCATATACATTTGGCCGATCAAGAGAGGTTCGGTCATCCATTATCACATGAGGATTATCTCGGACTTTCGATCGATCGAAACTAGATCGGTTGTCCATTGGGAACAATGTCGTCTTCTTCCTCGATCGATCAAATTTCTTTGTCGACTGTCAAAAGTTTTTCTAACGTGATAATCCAGATCAGTCGTCCGTGATAGTTTCGGTCGACCAACCATCGCCATTATCGAGTCTCGACATTCTCTAGTTCGATCATTCGAAAGGATTTTGAACTTCCGTTCTAGTCTATTTTTGTCATCCGAATGAGTTTCGATCGTCCGATGTAGCATGTCGCTATACTCTTGTCGAGCTAAATCGGACGTCCGAAAAGGTTTCGGTCGACCACTTCAGTTCGACAGAGCCGTAGATCATCGAGGAATCCTTACGTTTTCAATAAGTTTTTCAATACAATCATAGATCTAATACAAACTAATATAGTACCCAATACATGAATCTCGTCCTAAACATATCATTTTGTTCCGTATAACATAACTTACCTATTCTTATCTCCAAGTATAAAATAATTTCCAATCTATCTTAATTCAGTAGACATTACTATCAATTTAATGACATGAAATCAATCACCAAGTAACTACCTAAGTCATACACTAACAAATCTACACATTTGTCATACTAACAACTCATATAAAGCATGCAAATCATTCAGTCATAATCAAGAATCAAAGAAAAACATATCAATACCATCATGATAACGATAATGCATGATTCCTACCCATTCTAGCATGATCCTTAACCCTCTTATAACCTTAGAACATGTGATTTCAGTAGGAAAATTATCCCATGAACTAGATTCTGAAAACACACCTTTTTGTCGTGCTCTGTATGGTTCCTCCTCGCCGGATCGGTGCTAGCTCCTCCCTCTGCTCCCTCCTGCGTCGCTGATGATAGATGGACCTATAAAATCTCCCACCTTCAGCCTCTGGTCGAGTAAGAACGAAGGCAAGAGCACAAACGGGCAAGAAAATAGGGCAAATGAGAAAGGTAGAGAAGAAGAGAGGAAAAGAGACGTGGGCTTTAAAGAATGTAATGGTGGGGTTTCATTCATGTCATAAATCTTCAAACCATGAGTGGAGAGGTTACCCGATTCAGAAATTATTATGGTGTAATGAGGGAGAGAGATCGAAACTGATATCTTTTCATTTCTGCCCATTGCACTTTCGAACGCCAAAAATGTTTCGTTCGTCCGAATGTGCATCGACTGAGCTGCCGACTCATCTTGACATCTAGCGCCCGTTTTGCATTTCGATCGCCCAAAATCTTGGCATCAGATAATAATGAAAAGTTTTAAATTTTTCAAAAATTTCGGTGTGTTACAAGTGGTATCCTAAGTCATGATTGAATTTGTTAAAGAAGAATTACTAAAAGGCCCTAAAAGTTATTTTATGCTTTCATCACATATCAATACATATAAACAAAATAAAAAGAGAAAGTGAGTATGAATAGATCATTAGGAGTCTATTTGTAAATCATTCAAAGAAATTGAGAAAATGAAGTTAAACGATATTATTATATTAGAAAATGAAAAACGCGAGTTTGATTGAATGAATAGTTTTATCATTATACATATCTTAAGATGGCCTTGTTGTAGCAGAATTATAACAGTTTATCTTGTGACGAATGATTACAAAATAATACTTGAATATCAGTTCCACACTGTGCTCCAGACTTGGCGGTGATAGAACATATTTGATGCAAATTAACTGCCCTAAGCTGTTCCAAAAGGTGATTATAAAATTGTATCTTAATTTTATCATAAAGCAGGACATCTCTCTCTCTCTTTCAATGTACTAAATACATAACACTCAGAGAAGGACCATCAATCTGCACAGACTGAGTTTTCATCTTTCGAAAAGTTTCGATTTGCCTTTTAACAGTTGATACCGCACTGTACAACATCTGGACCTGTTACCCGGGTGGTGAATGGATCAATGCGAACCCACAGCAAGGAAAAGATGGAAGCAAGAAGAACCGACCACACAACAACAATAGTAGGGGTGCGGTTCTGCCGCCCCATCAAGCCCTTCAAGAAAGGGTAGAGATGGACGATCACCCAGAAGGCGAAGAAGAGCTTTCCGAATAGCGGTCCCCATGACTGGTAACCGCTATTTATAGCATAGGAGACACCAGCAACCACACCGACCATATTTACAATGAGAAGCGTGGTCGGCGGTATCAAAAGTGTTGTCCACTTGAACATGTACAGCTCCGCAAAGTCGCCATCTTCATCAGAAGCCTTTGAGGTGACCGTGAAGTTGGTGTCAATACCTGCAAGAACTTTGAGAAGACCTTGGAAAACAGCAAAGAGATGGGCAGAAACACCACCGATGACCCAAAACTGTTCATTCCTCCACCATTCATCTATCCCTACACCACTCCACCTCATTTCCAGAATACCAGTCGCGAAGATGGAAAGGAAGAGAGATATGAACCAAATACTTGCTATGTTGCTAATCTGCAATGGATTATACAAGTACTCTGGTAAGAACTAGCAAATGTGGGTGGTGGCATGTTTTAACTACAATGTAAATGATCCATAAAACAATTCAAGTGTCTATATAACATGTAGGCATCTTTAACTACAATGTAGATGATCCATAATACTATTATATCGTTTACATATCACGACGTCTTGTGTTTAAGTGTGTGCTTAAGGGGGGATGGTACATAGTCATCATATTAGATGACGTCCATTGGTTAACTAGCAGAAGTACAGACAAAGAAAGCAGTGATAGCTAATATAAATAACTGCAAAATCATATACACACCTGAGGGATAATGAACTTTCCAGTGAGTAGACAAACAGCAGGCAAAGTGCAGTACAGGAGCAGAGGAAGTGCAGTGAGAGGGTAAATAGTGGTATTGATATATGCAAATCTCTCAAGAAACTTCAACCGTCCACCGTAACCATACCAAATAGGGCAATGACGACTAAAAAGAATCTCAACAGATCCCAGAGCCCACCGAAGCACTTGGTTCAGACGATCCGAAAGGTTAATGGGCGCAGAACCTTTGAATGCTGGGCGATGGGGCATGCAATAGATTGACTTCCAACCACGGGCATGCATTTTGAAACCAGTTAGAATATCCTCCGTAACAGAACCATAAATCCAGCCAATCTGCAGCAACAGTAAGAAATATTATGACTTGTACATCAATATCAACAGAATATATCTTAACTTGCAAAAGGGTCAACAATATATGCAAGGAATGGAATTATGACAAAAAATTATATAAGCAATTCACGTCATTTGTGTACCTCGCTTCCCCATTCTGTTTTGTCCTCATAACCGCAACTGATAACATGAATGGCTTCTTTCAAAAGAGACTCTGGTGTTGCTGACTGAGGAACACCACCATTTTCCATTAGAGTAGAGGCAACAAAGACAGTTGACTGGCCAAACCTTTTCTCCAAGCTCATTTGTGACATTAGCAATGACTTTTCATCATCAAATCCAGCACCTATTTTCAAAAAGATGAACAAAGTGTTAAACCACCAAGATCCTTGCCCCATGTCCACAAGTGCTCTAATTACCATCTCAGTTCAAGAGCATTGAGCTGGCAATAATGAAAAGATGAAATATTTTCATCCTATATAAGTGCTCCTGTGAACCAATGTTTTAAAACCGAATCGGCCAATCAAATGGGTCATGGTTTAATCGGTTCAACATTGGTTTGACTGGATTGAACCAAACTTTTATTTAACTAATATTTATGTTTCTTTCGAAAATATACCATAAATGGAAGTCTAAAAAAGTAAAAAGTAATTGAATAGTGATACATTAATCATCATTTTAAAACAATTAAACATAAATAAAATATATATATTTTTAGAATTTTGAAATATACATACAGTAATTTTGGTTTTATCATTTTCCTATTTAATTTTTTGTGAACATTTTTCGTTGGATTTTTATTGTACTTTTCTTTTTCCCTTTTGTTTCTCCAAAAATTTCAAGTTACTTTCCTCGTTATTCATTTCATTCTCTTAATTTTTTTTGAGAAGATAAAGAATGTGAGCAGGGTGCTCACATCCATTTTTTATTCATTATAAAAGCTTGTATCTAATAAAAAATACCTCATAACCAAGCTCGCTCACTCGCCAAATTTCTAATTGCTATTACAATGTTATCAATAAAACACTTTTCTCCCTTGAAAATGCAATCATTGCGTTGACACCAAATTGCCCTTAAAAACGTAATTGTTCTGATTTGTTGTCTTTTTTATACATATAAGTGAAAATGATGCCATGTCCACGTTGTCTAAATGACCGCCAGAATGCTACCGAAGAGCTCACATCCAACCAATCACATCGAGAATCCTGCCATGTCCTTCATGCTACCGGACAGCTGAAAAAGAGGTGATCAATATCCTTCATGTTGTCATTGTAGAAGACGCAAGCAGCGTTGGTTCCCGTGGCCATTTCAGTATGTACTTTTGAGTAGGAAGATTGTTTCTTCTCAAGAGCCATGAAAATACCCAATGTTGTCAAACACGTAAAACGGATATGACACGGAGAAGCCGGAAAAATACGAAATCGTATACACGTAACACGACACCTACTAGAAAAATATTTTATATATTAATTAGCATAGACCCCCTCACCCCCTTGGTAAGTGACAATCAGATGGAGGCAGCCACAAACAGAATAACTTAATCTAACATTCTGAACCCCTCACCAGTCACCCCCTCGGTTCATCTAATTGCAAACACAAGGGAGGGACCAAGGGAGGTTCAGCTGTTTGCACATACAAAGAAAGTGGGAGGACGGAGGGAGGTTCCTCACTTCCTCTGTTGCTCTGTTTCGCAAACAAATAGAAACTAAGGGAGGTTCGGCAATTTATACATATAGAAAGAGGGACGGACCGAAGGAGGTTCCTCTGTTCGCAAACAAATAGAGAAAGAGGGAGAAACCGAGGGAGGTTCAGGTGTTCGTGTATACAAAGAAAGAGGGAGGGACCAAGGGACATTCCTTTGCTCCTCTGTTTGTAAACAAATCGAGAAAGAGGTAGAAGGACGGGCATAGTCATAAACATGAAAAGAAAGAGGGAGGGAGGGTGTACCAGCAGAGGCAGATGGCTGCAGGAGGTCAGCGAGCGAAGGATGTAGGCAGTGGCTGCATGGATGAACAGCATGAGTAGGGGCATCCTTAGGCAGCGAACAGAGAGGTTGCACATAGAAAGGAAAGAGATGGCACAGTGAGCATCCACATACGGAGAGAGGGAGGGGAGTGTACCAAGCTACCAGCAGCGGAAGAAAGAGAATGAGTAGCAACACGAGCAAGAGTGGCGAACAGTGCAAGAAGGGGTAGCTGCAGAAGTGAATCCCGGCAGACGATCGGCGAGAGTTGGAGCAGCAGCGTCACGGTGGAGCAGCAGCGTCGAGGTGGCGAGAGTTATAGCAGCGGACGATTAGGGCATCTGCGTTTTGGGAGAAAAAGGGGCCAGGGCAATCACGTGGCGTCTCACGTGGGCGAATGAGCGGGAGGAGAAAAAAATGAAGACGCGATTACACCGTATTTTACGTTTTGACACGCGATTCTACTGTGTGTCGGCGAGACACGATTCCAGCTAGAAACGAGTATGTTTCGCTGGGGTGGAGTCGTGGAATCATACGATTCTACGACTCAAAATGCATTTTTGACTACCTTGAAATTACCCGAATCCTGATAGGAACTTTGATGCGCCAAAGGAACCAACAATCTCTTCTAAGCTCTCCATCTGAGACGAAGCTCTCCGTATCAGAGTTTTATAAAATGCTCGAACAGAGAAATGACCAACTCTCCAAATCCAAGAGTCTTCCCTTGTGCCGTTAATCCTATGTCCCTGGAGACCTCCATTAGTGCAAGAAGATCCTCAAGCCAATTATACGACAGATTGGCTGCTAACTTCGGGATCCATACGCATCATTGAGGGGACTGCCTAACTACTGTCTGCTTGTCCTCAGCTATCGCATAAAGCTTTGGAAAAGGGATTGATTCTACAAGTTACTAGATTTCCTATTTTCATTCACTTTCTATTCTTCCACCCTTCTTCCTAAGCTATACCTTCCTCAATTTATATTAGTTTCAATACTCTTCATTTTTTATTTTTTCAACAAAAACTCTGATTGAACTAGTCTTTTGGTTCAAACTAGTTTTGCCTCAATCAAACCAATTCATTTTTTGAAAATGATGCAGACAATAACATAATTGTTACGAATATAAAATCATTGATGTTGCTCTTCTTAATGACTTAAGCTTTTAGAAAAATTGCTCAGCAACTCAATTTAATATGGTATCAGAGTCAAATGTCAAGAGTTCAAACTCCGTTAAGCTCATACTAAAAAGATATTTTCTCCTCTAGTTGTCCACGTAATGGGCAGGGCTAGACCAAAGTTGTCACTAGCCCACACGTGAGGGTGAGTGTTAAGAATATAAAATTATTGATATTGCTCCTCCTAATGACTTAAACTTTTAAGAAAATTGGTCAGTACATCAATTTAGCAATAATGGCTAAGTAACTAAGATGCAAACATTGGGGAGAACAAAATGACTAAGCAACTAGCAGACAGGACGAAGAAAATTCTACACATTTCTTAATCCAAAAATGATAATTCCTACAGCAACTTATTCTAAAGAAAGAGAGAATGCATTAGAAAGTAGATGGATGTGAAATATGAAATGAAGTTCAAACAAGGGATTACCTTCAATTCCCTCCTCTATATCTTCAAGATTAAATACAGGAACAGTGCTATCAATATGCTTGCTTGACTTCTTTTTCTCCAAGCTCTTCTTACTAGATTTTGAACTTTTCTTACGAGAACCACCACACAATGAAGAAAATAAACTTTTCTTTTTACTCTTGTTCTTCATAGGAGGTTCATATCCATAGAGAGCTGTCCGATTGAAAACGCATCCAGTACCCACATAAACTGGGCCTTGGATACCATCAAGGCCTCTCAAGTTGATCTGGAATTTGAAGAAAATAGGTCAGTATGTCATAGGAAACACTAAAATGATGGCATGCTCACCGCAAATAATATTTCAACTTTCTTCTTGTAAATGAAACTGAAAATGTGAACAAAGAAACAAACCTGCAATCTGGTTAAGATCACATTGTAAATGCAGCCAACTTAAAAGACAACAGTAATCAATATCTTTTCTGTCTTATGACATAAAATCTAAGGCTAGCAACACAGTTCATTCACTTTTCATGTTCAATGGATTCATTTAACTGAAAATATTAATCAGACACAATTACAGGAAGGACTTAACGCTTTAAATATAATAGGCTTGACCTAAAATTATGAGGAATCTAGCAGTATGCATGTTTCCGGTGACAAACATTGTCAACAACCAACAAGCCTGTAACTTAAACAAAAATTTTAGCTTCATAACACAGATATTTGTCAGCTGATGTTCCTAAAAAGTTATAATCGAGCTACCAGAATTTGTCTGCAACTAGGTCTGATGCATATTTTTGTAAGCAAATTACGTGTGCCTTCACTTACATCGAAAAACACAGTGTTCCGGTTTGCATAACGATCATTCCTATCAATACCATCAAATCTCTGTGGAAATTGGACATAGCAAACTGACTTTCCAAGATTTGGATCCATAAGGAAACACATTGCCTCCCTCAATGCCTTACTATTGTTTATATAGTGATCACAATCAAGATTTAACATGAAGGGACCATTAGTAAGCACTGCTGACACACGTACCTGTTGAGGACAATAGAAAGTCTTGTCAAAGATGACCCAGTTGATGGGTACATATTGAAATGTAAAGATTAGACATCCATCACAAAATGATGATATGCTTACAAGTGCATTCATAGCACCAGCTTTTTTGTGATGCTGGAAACCGGGACGCTTTTCACGAGATACATAGACTAGTCTTGGTAGCTCGTTGCCTTCACTGTCAAGTCCTCCACTATGACCCAGGAAAACCTAGAATATGCAAAGCATAAATTAAAAAACATCTTCATAACCAAGCTATAAGATGACTGCTTCTTAAAAATAAATAAACTCTTAGGTAGTTGGATGTTGATGTGAATTTTAAACACTAGGTTCAAAAAATAAACATCACTCTGTCCACCTTAAATAAGTTGCTTAAAACCTTCCTCAACTTATTTGACAGAACTTAACAAAAAAGATGTTAAAATTGCACCAACCTGTATCATTCCAGGATGGTCTCTGGTGTTATTCCCAGGCCATGGTGTCCCATCTTGCATAGTCCAACCCTCATCAGGAACTTTTTGTGCCTTAGCTACGAGTGCATTTACGCGAACTTTAAATTCTTCATATTCTCTCTGAATGATATAAATCCCAGTTAGAGGGGAACAAAGTTTACACAAAGGGAATATTCGGATATGCCAAAAGTGATCCAAGGTGTGGTACCTTCATTGCTCTGCGATCTTTGACAAATGAAGGTTGAACTTTATCTTTGAGGTAATCAATTTTTTGTGAAAAGCACCATTCTGGAGCTCGGGGCTCAATATTATATTTCTTGCAGAAAGGAACCCATTTTCTTGCAAATTCTGAAGTTTCAGACAGAGCTTCAAATGTCAGCATAGCAGCTCCATCATCAGAAACATAACAAGAAACCTTGTCAACAGGATAGTCCACAGCAAGAATTGATAACACTGTGTTGGCAGTGACAAGGGGAGGCTCTTTCAAAGGATCCACAGTACTGACAAAAATGTCAACTGCTGCCAGTTCGGATGGTTCACCCTCTCTATCGTACCTGTAGTTGGCACATCAAAATGAAGACTAAGTTCAGAAGATTCTGAGCTTAATTGAAGACACAACAAATCAGAAAAGACAATACCTTATCGCCAATCTGTCAAGATAAGTCTCACGATTCACAGGGAACCATTTAGGGAACTGATCGAGGATCCAGGAAATAGCAAACCATATCTCACAGATAACAGAAAGTAACCACAAGACAATGGCATTGCGCACCGGATTGGTGATACGATAATGAAGGAATATGCATAGGATAACAAGACGCAACATGATGACCATCCTGTATGGATTTATCTTTGAAGACGGAATAGGAACCTTTCTAGAAAGAGGTTGACGAGCTTCATCATTTCTGCATTACAAAGATGTGCGAGTTAAAAACCAAATCAAAGTAAATGCAAAGTCTCTCTAAAAAGAAACAGGAATAACCAAATAAATGGAATAGTGCACACAGAGGAATGAGACAAGTCGTGAATTCCTATTAGGAACATTAACAAGAACCATAAAATCTTCGGCAAGTATTAGATACAAATGCTCTTGTATCCACCCCCAACACCCCCCCCCCCCAAACAAATAAAACAAAGATGATATCTGGATATAGAGTTCTAAAATATAACTTCATAATATGCTAACTGAACAAGTTAAACTTATTCTACCTTTTGGGAAAAAAAAGATTGGAATTCATACGATAAACTAATTCTACCTTTTGGAAAAAGATAAGATTGGCATTCATAAGAGCTTGATGTTTTTTGAAGTACATAAGAGGTTGATTCTAGTCTGATAAACCAGAATTGTCCAGGATCTAGAAGGGCACAGGATGAACAATAACCAATTACATCTTGTTCTATATTTATTACCGGTGAAACTAAAACTCATTATGAATGATTTTTTTAGACGAATTATGAATGATTTGTTAACTGTTTGAGATCAATCATCATTTTACCCTCAGTTACTCGGTACACATGTCATAGACAGGATTCTCAGATGCAATTATGGCACTTGGAAACATGAAATTGGTCATTGAACATACATCACAATGGTGAAAGCTAATTATTTGATAAAAGTGTTTTTTTTAAACTGCAATAAATTTAGGCAATTACCTTCAAATAAAGTCATGTAATAAAACAAATAATTCTTAATTAGGAAAAAGAACAATAATAGAAGACGTGGTTCCAAGCTTCCAACATGTTTACTTGAAGATGTGTAGGGATATAAAAGAACAACAAGATTGATAATCAACTAAAATTAAACATTGTTTCACGAAGAATCAAGCATTTTCAAGAAGAAAAAGTTACAGTAATGTGGTATCTATGAAGCACGGGTATGTCAAAAACCCTGAAGTATCCGTACCCGGTATAACGTACCGGGTACGGGTACACGCCGGGTACATATGGGTACGCCTTCCCTACTTTAAAACAAAGTTTGCAAACCACAAGAATAGAAGAAGAGAGAATCCAAAGGAAAAAAAAAGGAAGAACGAAGAGTCCGAACTGGAGAAAGGAGAGAGAAATAACATTAGGTTTCGGCGATATTAAAGAGAGGAAAATGAGACAAAGAAACAAAAAGAAGGAAAAAAGTCTGCAAAACAAAAAAGAAAATTGACAGCTCAAACGTACGTGTTAGCATTATAATTTTTTTTCTGATGGCAAGACTTAATACTGTAAACTTAATTAGGATTTTTATTTACTCTCTTAATTTAAATCATAAATAAAATTAAATAATATGATGTGATAATACGCTTTCGAACTCTGCCTATGTTTTATAGCCGGTCCCAAGCCCGGATAAAAGAGGAGGGTTGTGTTAGGCCCTGACAGCCAGCGTAAAACCCTGTCGAATCTTATAAATATGGATCAACGAATTTGCGTCGTATGATCCATGTAGCCGACCCCACCTAGTGGGATAAGGCTTTGTTGTTGTTGTTGATAATACGCTTTCGGCCCCTCAACCCACGGGAGATTCGTCAGGGAGAGGAGATCGCGTGGTATGCCGACGGGGACACCATCGTCAGGAGCGAGTATAATCCGTCACTGGCTTATGCATATGGTATGTGCTATGTGAGGGTGTCGAGTCTCGTTATATTATTGAGTTATTTTCCGGTGATTCCAACTCCGCCTATGTTTTATAGCCGGTCCCAAGCCCGGATAAAGGAGGAGGGTTGTGTTAGGCCCCGACAGCCAGCGTAAAACTCTGTCGAATCTTATGAACATGGATCAACGAATAATACCGAAAGATTTGGTTACTAATAAAGCGGAATGGCGTCGTATGATCCATGTAGCCGATCCCACCTAGTGGGATAAGGCTTTGTTGTTGTTGTTGTTGTTTCCGGTGATTCCGTGTCAGCATTTTGCTAATTTCAAACATTCATGACTTTCCTTTGAAAAACTCTCCACCGCTGCCATCTTGAGTTAGTTTAAAGCTCACATTTTCTTCCCTGAACCAGAATTCAATTCCATGTCCTGGACTTAAAATAATTAAACAAATAATTGAAATAAAACTTGTAAAGACATCAAGTATGGTAGAACTTTTATTGACTGCAACACAACATAATGGATCAAACAGCTCAATTGGTTTTTTCCTCTGCGAGCTCTCTCATTTTTTTTTCGATTTCTGAAGTCATCTATAGATCTCTTTCCTTTTTCTCCCGAGATGTTTAAAGGTTAGGGTTACTTGCGATTTTGGACTACTCCACTTTACATTAAGCAACTATTTCCCTTGTCAAGAGTGTTATAATGGTGATGGTGTACGATCATATTAGGATCAGCGGATAGGTTCAATATGCTAACTTTAGAAAACTGTGAGAAAAAAAGTAGATTAGATATGTTTATTTCCAGGGCAAAAAAGGGAATCTCACCCCCACCCACACAAAAAGGAGAAAAAAAGAAAGGAAATCTGAGAGCCATTTTCCCAGTTGTCTCAGAATGACTATGTTCACTTTTTCTTCATTGTCATCATATTCTGTTTTCTTTCCAAGTAGGTCTCATGTCCCCAATTATTTATTAATGAATTTGATGACCATTTCTGATTTTTGAGAGTATCATTTCTAATTGGTCTGCCAACAAATGCATGTTGAACCTGAGAGACATTAAAATGAAAAGTTGTCTCTAATCAGTAACCAATACATGCTATGATCGGAATATCATTTGTTTTTGTTGAAACTAAAATGTTGTAATTTCTCACTGCATTTTACCAAAGGCTTCAAGAAGGGTGGGAAGCGAGTTACTGCTCTTCTGAGAAATATTTAATAAATTATCTTTTTTTTCTTGACACAGAATTTCTATATATGTCTCTTTGATCAGTTTGATCATGTTTCTTCAGTAACTATGCTTAAGCTGCAGTTGTAATACAACAACAACAACAACAACAAAGCCTTATCCCACTAGGTGGGGTCGGCTACATGGATCATACGACGTCATTCCAAATTCGTTAATAATTTGGAATATCCGGGCAGTTGTAATAACCTTTTTAAAATCTTTGTGCTTCTGTTAATATCATAATTAATTTATGGATTGCAAGAGGAGGAGAAGATACCAAGTAATCTTAATTGAATGCATTATTTAATTAATTCTTCACTGCTTACATGGAGCCAAGAGTTTCCTTCTTTTGCCCAATGCCCAATTTTTTTAAAGAGAAAGGACTACCCATGAAGATCCTAGCTTGCTTTGAAAGAGACATTGTTCACCACAACATTGCTGGACAAAATATCACAAATCATTGTTCTTTTTAGGATGATTTGAGAAGGTTCTGTGAATCATGATATATTAATTGTTTTAGAGTAAATGCCTGAAGCACTACTTAGAAGGTGGCGGCCAAGGAAATTTTTTTGAGTTATTTAAAAAAGAAGCAAATTATACTTGATGCTTTGCCTATGTTTTATAGCCGGTCCCAAGCCCGGATAAAGGAGGAGGATTGTGTTAGGCCCCGACAGCCAGCGTAAAACCCTGTCGAATCTTATGAACATTGTCGACCCCACCTAGTGGGATAAGGCTTTGTTGTTGTTGTTGTTGTAATAAAAATATGATATATATTCGGGAAATAATTTTATTATCATAGCCTAATTTTATTATATTTTATATTATTTTTTACATAAAATTTATATTACATATAACGTATCCGTACCCTAAGTTTTAAGAAATTCACGTACCTCATACCCGGTACCGTACCGGTGCAACGTAGTGTGGTATTGAGGTATTGTCATGCAATGAAACAGAAAAAGAAAAGAAAAGTAACTGATGATTCAAATAAAAGCAAGGTCACAATAGAACGTCAGTGAAAAGAGAAGAAAAAAATGAATGAAAGGACAGAAATTCTTTGAAACTGACATATTTAGTTAGCTTTACCCATGATGCATGACACTTTTTTTCATTGGAGCAGTCAATGTACTATTAGAAAATAATTGTATGAAAGAAAAAAAGAGCTCTTGTGATGAACTCACAGTAAGGCATCATCCATATTATAGTCTGTGGTTGCATCAATGTCGAGACCTCCTCTGCCTTCAGATGGGGCGTGACTTGTACCACCATTGGTCATTGGCACCACATTTTTATCCTGCTTCATCTTCCATCCATCAACCCTTTCTTTCCAGGCTACATTCCCAAGATTTCCTGAAAATTCCCTTGAGGTATTCGCTATTTTTATCAAACAAGAATAATAATCCAATATCAGTACACTATAAAAATGACCAAACAGTAATTTAGAGTACCAAACGTGTAAATCAACAATAGGCATTTGCATACGTGATTGATATGGAAGTGGGTGCATGTGTTTTCCCCCTCCACTGGGAGACATGATATGATCAGGGGATCCCATAGACAATTCCCCAGAGAGCTGTAGATTCAAAGTTACATTTGATCTTTCACCTAAAAATATGATAAACTACTTAATGATACAAAAATTTGAATTCCATACCCCATGGTTGTGGATGAGCAAAGGGACATGATTGTGAGGAATCTCCCCACTGTCATACTTTGGAGGCCCAGCATCATCACCTTGACCGTAGCTTGTGTGCCAGCTCAGCGTATGCTGGGCAGTCTTTAGCTTCTGATCTTGAGTTCCAGATGGATTACTGAATTCACTCGCATCATGGGCATCCCCATCGTCACTTTCTTCCCCGCGAATTGGTGGGCTTCCTGTTCGAATTTTTAAGGCAATGGAGAAACTTCACTTGAGATCCAGTAAAATATTATCACTTGTAAGCAATCAAACAATGAACTTATGGAGATTCACTAAATGTATGCTAAGCCTCAAATCTACCCATTAAAAAAAGGGAGAAAACACACCTTTATGCCTCTTGTATTTAGTCTTGCACTGGGGACAAGACTGGTTCCCATCCTTCCTCTCATACTCGTAGCAGGGCCTACATACAGGAAATCTGCAGATATCACAAGCGACAAAGAGATCGCCGTCCACCGTGGTGCCAACATTGTCGATGCAGATCTGACAGACCTGGCCGGCTGAATGTTTCGCAGGTTTCTGCATTGTTTCAAAATCAGTCAAAATTACAATAGGCGGTTTAAAATTCAAACGACAAGACACCAATTATGGCGATCATAAATGGAAAGGTTTGTCTTTCAAATTGAACTGCATTTGAGCCGGAATTACTTACCCCCGTCTCTCCGCTCACCTCCATAGGGAAATCGATCAAAAGGGAGCTTCTTTTAATCAGTGATTTGGTGAAGAAAACAGCCTCGAAATCTCAATCAGATCTTATATTGCAACACAGAGCGACCGCTAACAAACATCACTCTCGGACAAAAAAGAAATAACAACAAACATATTGGAATCTCTAAATCGAAGAGGACTAAAAAAGAGAACTGGGTCAAATTCTCAGTAATAGACTTAGATAAGCAGAGATCTGTACTGGAACTCGGCCGTCATTCGATTGATCAACGAAATATCCCGTACGTTCAAGTAGAAGTTTGATTTGGGAGAAAGTAGAGAAAGAATATACTAAAAATTGCACCTTTTGCAGCGAATTATGCAAATGATCTACCGAATTACGCACCAAGATAGCTCCTTTCCAACTCTCCCCACTACGCTACGTCCTCCCACCGCCGACGCAGCGAGTGGGAGAGAGAGGAGTAAGAATAGCAGGAGCTGGTGGTAGCACCATCGTCTGTTATTAGTACAGAGTATTCCTGGTAGAGGGGAGAGGGGGATGGAAGGAGAGAGAAAGCACAGTTGTAACAGCAAGCAAAGCATAGTATTATTATTGTGAAGACAGCGACGCTTCTGCTACCCTCCCACCGATGTGGGCTTAACGGAGGAGGAGGACGTGATAGAGCTTTAATGCACCATAAAATTATATTTTAATTATACAAATTTTGAAATATTAAAATTATATGTTCAAAAAGTTTAAATAAAAATAAACAGTACTAAATTTTAATTGAATATTTAACTATGATCTTATTAGAATTTGGATGAATGATGAATATCAATATTGTAGAGAATTCTGTTAGCTTTTCATGAAATTTAATATTATCTAATTTGGATAATCATGCAAAAAATTATGCTCAAAAGAATGCAGAAGTAGATCTCGATCGATCGTTCAGTACCGGTAATATATTGTCCAATTCAACGTTGAGACTACTTTGGTTGACAATCCGATCGATCAGCCCAACGAGCGAAAATCAAAATGTTGAAATTACATCGGTCGATACACCAATCGGTAGTCCGGTCGATCGATCAAGCACTATCGCTGAAGAAATCACGCAATTGTCACGTGGACCGGTCGACCGGTCCATTAAAGCGATCGATCGGTCCCCGATTGAGATGAACAGTAATGGCTATTTTTTAAGGAAAAATTTGTGGAACATTTTTTAGACAAATTTTTCACAAGCAGAAGCTTATAAAAGGAGTGTCAAAATCTGAAAAAAAATATTCATTCAAGCATTGAAGAAAAACTTTAAGTTATCAAAAAAAATATCATTCTCTTGATGTTATTATTCTAGTTTCTCTTCTTTCTCTCTTCTCTTTTTATGGGCATGATATCGTAAAAGAGAAAAATCATTATTTAGAAAAGTGAGTGAGCTCTTGTGTAAAAAATGTTTCATATCTTACCTCTTGAGTGAGAGAAAAGATAAACTTCTTAGGAGGAGAGGTGTGCCTTACCTCTCGAAGTGGAGAAAAGGTGGTTTGATGTCCATTTGGAACTAAGGAAGAATTTAGTGGAGAAGTCGGAGCTGGGACGCAAGTCAAGGTGTGATCGAACCTCATCAACAATCATCGTGGTCTTTCTGTTTGATTTCTCTCTCCCTCTCTTTTCTATTTTTATTATGTATGTGATATGATTGCTTTTGTGTTAATTTTATTATTAACGAATCGACTTTAAGTTTTCGCAACGATTTTCTTGAAATCGATATTTTTGGGTTTAACACAAATTCACCCCCCTCTTAGTGCCTTGAGATTCTACAATTGGTATCAGATCGGGTTGCTATTATTTTTAAGATTTAATCATATTTATAGCTATGACATCAAATAGATTTAATTTTTTCGCTCGTTCTTCGCTTTTTAATGTTCAAATTTTGCATATTGAAAAATTAGGATTCAAAATACATATATTCCATTAATATTGACACGTGGAATATTTTTTAAAAATATTATTATTTACATGAAAAATTACCTTTAGAATATACCAAACGAGAATTTTTTTTGTAAAACTTGATTGGAAAGTTAAAAATATTTTTTATTGTGCTTTAGATTTAACGGAGTTTAATTGGATTTCCAGTTGTGAAAATACAAATGAGATTTGGAAGAAACTCATTACTACTTATGAAGTAACAGATAAACTTAAAAAAACTAGATTAAATATTTTAAATCATCAATATGATTCCTTCAAAATGCAAGAAAATGGATCCATTAATGATATGGTTGTACGAGTTAATGATATTATGAATGTTTTAGCCTCATTGGGTGAGTCCAAAACTAACCCTCCAAAAGTGACAAAGTTCCTCAGATCTCTCTTCCAAATGACATATAAATGAGGTTCGTAATTGAAGAAAAAGACTTGGTAGTCTAGATTTTGATGATCTAATTGATTCACTATTAACCTATGAGATCAAAATTCAGAAAGAAGAAGAAGCAAATGCTCCAAAAAAGAAGACATTAGCATTGAATGTAAAGGAAGACTCAAGTGAAGAAGAAGTCGACGAAAAGAGACTCGCACGCTACACAAAAAAGCTAAATAAGTATCTCAAGTTAGTGAAAAAAAGAGAAAAATGAGAAATCAACAAAAAAATTATATAAACATCACCGAGAAAGATATTCAAGTCTCACAAAGAATGACAAAGAAGACACATCTCAAAAATGGAAGAAAAAAAAATCTGAAGAAGCAAGTGAAGCAAGTCCATTAAGCTCTTCTAGTGAGGATGCATACCTATGTTTAATGGTACACAACGATGAGGTAATTTCTGATCCCTCAAATTCAGATAATGGTTTATCAAGCTCTTCCAAAGAAAATCTTTCTTTTGATGTGCATAAAGAATTTTCCTCTCTTATAAAAAAGTATTTTGCACTTAAAGAGGAAAATGAGAAATTACTGCATGAGTTTGAGAAATTCAAAAAATAAAATTATACATATTTTGTAGAAAATCAAAACTTGAAAAATGAAATTGATTCCTTAGAAACTACACATGCATGTAAAATTGTAAAACTAGCGTGTTCTTTAGAAAAAGTAAAGAAGGAAAATACATTTTTCAAAAATTCACAAAATAATGATAAAACTAGTTCTTTTGCAAAAAAAAAGTAATTCTAGGAAATACTTTGGACATGCTTATTGAAAATCTAAATATTCTTGTGATAAATCCTTAAAAATTCACATATTACTTGTTTTGCATGTGGATTTCATGAACATTATACTTATCAATGCAAAGTGGGAAAACCATATCAACATAGAATGATATGGGTTCCAAAAGGAACCCTGGCTAATAAAATTGGACCCAAAGAAGTTTGGGTACGAAAGATCAAATAATTGTTTTTCAAGTGTGCCTCGCATGTAAAGCAAAAGGACAAGCGGAATTGAAAATGTGAAGGCACAAAAGCCATAGTAAAAATATCATTTACTTAAAAATTATGAGCATTGGTTATACTCTTACATTTTTTAAATTTACTTTACTATCATGATTCTTAAGTGTTAAGCCTACTTTTTGATTTTTCACTCAAAATTTCAAACTTATTAATTCTTTGAAAGAAAAGAGGAACATATAAAAAAGAAAAAGAAAATTGGTCATAGTGATGGGGGAGCATGTTAAATTTTTTTTATTGTGTCATTCACTCACCTTAAATATGATCTAGTTACCTCGATTGTTAAAATCATGATTATTTGATATAATCCAATTTAAGTTTGACATATCATTAATATATCTCAAAGTTTTATGAAATGTTTTGTTACATTATGATTTGAGACATGTTATACATCTGATTTCATTTTGCTATTATAAATCGGTCATGAATTCAGGGGTATCTATTTTTTAACTATCACATATATTATATGAACAAAATCTTATGATGCGATACTTTACATATTTCTTTTATGACAAAAAGTGGAGAATAAATAATATTTTTTGATTAAGGGAGAGTTATATATGCTTCATATTCAAATTACTTTTTTATGAAACAAAATGGGGAGAAAAATAGGAGAAATATGATATGAATGTAACTTTATATGAAAAGTACCTTACAATTAGTACTTATGTGCATATCTATCATTGCAAGGAAAGCTTAGTTTTAGGGGAAGTAAAATTGATATTACAAGATTTTACAATTTTTTTGCAACTTATATATTTTTTTGTCTGTTTTCATCAAAAAGGGGGAGATTGTTGGAGTAAAGTTTTAATGCCTTATAAAATTATATTTTGATGATACAAACCTCGAAATATTAAAGTTATATGCTGAAAAAGTTTAAATAGAAATGAACAACTTTATGCACTAAACTTTGATTGAATGTTTAACTATGATCTCATTAGAATTTGGATAAATGATGAATATCAAAGTTGCAGAGAATTCTGTTATCTTTCCATAGAATCTAAGATTATCTAATTTGGATAATCATGCAGAAAGTTATGCTCAAAATAGTGCAGGATAATCAACTTGCTGATCAAAGAAGTAAAATCCGATCGAGGTACCGGTCGACCGATCAGAAATATCGGTCGACCGGTCAATGCACAAATTGTCCAATTCAATATTGAGACTACGCCTTTCGACAGTCCGATCGATGCGTCGATCGACCGATCAGCTCAATGGGCGAAAACAAAAATGTCAAGACTACACCGGTCGATAGGCCGATCAACCGATCAAATGCTGTCACTAAGAAAATCGCGCAACGGTCACATAGACTGGTCAATCGATCCATTAAAGTGGTCGATTGGTCCCCGACTGAGATGAACAGTAAAGACTATTTTTCAAGGAGAAATTTGTGGAACATTTCTGAACGAATTTTTCACATGTAGAAGCCTATAAAAGGAGTGTCAAAGCTTGAAGAAAAAACATTCATCCAAGCATTGAAAAAAACCTTCAAGTTATCATAAGAATATTATTCACTTGATGTTGTTGTTCTAGTTTCTCTTATTTCTCTCTTCTCTTCTCGTGGGCATGATATTGTTAAAGAGGGAAACCATTGTTTAGAAAAGTGAGTGAGCTCTTGTGTAAAATAAGTTTCATATCTTACCTCTTGAACGAGAGAAAAAATAAGCTTCATAGGAGGAGAGGTATGCCTTACTTCTCGAAGAAGAGAAAAGGGGGTTTGATGTAAAGAGTTCTTCCTTACTCAATTTGGAACTATGGAAGAGTTTAGTGGAATCTCCAACGCTCGAGGTCGAGAAGTCGGAGCGGGGACGTAGATCAAGGTGTGGCCGAACCTCGTCAACAATTATCATATTTTTTATTTGATTTCTCTCTCCCTATCCTTTCTATTTTATTATGTATGTGATATGATTATTTTTGTGTTGGTTTTATTATTAACGAATCGATTTTAAGTGTAATGATTTTCGTGAAATTGATATTTTCGAGTTACGAGTAACACAATAAAACAAAATAAAGAAGATTAATCCAATAATTTGCCAAAAGTTCAGTGGAATTATCATCATTATGAAGTTGAATTATAACCCTTTAAGAGTTGTTACATGCTTAAGAATGGTATAATATATTATCAAGTTGGCAAAATAATATTTACAAATTCTTATTTACTGTCTTATTCCAATTTTTTCTGTATTTATTTATTTTATTGTGGCATAAAAAATAACATCTTTTACATAGAGATGTAATTCGTATATTTTTTTCTGAATAATGTAGAATTATTTTGTTGTTCTAGTAAAATGACAACTGATCCTATTGTCGTTGTTGAAATAATTATAGAATGTGGAAATTGCTTAATTTTCGATCTAAGATTTTTCTCTATAAATAATTACCCAAATAAAATTTATATTCTCATATTCCATCTCACCATCTCAAAACTCACTCCATTGATATTCACTCTATACTTATAATTAGAAGGAATGGAATAGACTAGTTACACTCTTCTAACATCATATTTATCTTTAACTTTAAATCAAATTAATAAATCCCTCATCCTTTTCTCTCCCTCTCTCCTCAATTTATCTCTCCTCCCTCTATAGTATTGATAAACAAATATTTTGATAACATAATTTTTATCTATACTTTTAACATTTTAAAATACATTAATAAAATAATTATATAAAATAAATAATATAATAAAGTATAGAAAAAATGGTCAAATAAAAAATAGATGACAAAAGTTAATTAAATGATATATGATAAATACTTGTTATTCATTAAATATCATAAATAGTTTAATTTATGTTAAAAGATAAAAAATGATTTCTTTCATAAATAAAACTTCATTACTATGTCTCACATCTTTTGTAATTTATTGTCAAACACAAAGCTTTCTAATGACACATTATACTCACTCAACACACCACTCCACTTTATCCTTGTATTAGAATGAGGTGCGGTTAGAAACAAATTATAATAACATGTGCTAGGCTTCTCCTCTGCCATGTAGCTTCGGAGACTAAATTGAAATAAAAAAGCATGTTGTAATAATTAATTGAGTGGGGAAGGAGTGATATATATATATATGGTTTTAATGTACCTCTAGAGCGCTCTAGAGAGATGTTAAGCGCATCTGGATTGTTGATCCATTGATCAATGGTTCAAATTATGAATGATTAAATCTCATCAATTAACATCATTTAAGTGTGTTATTTATCTCAACCGTTGATCAATTGATCAACGATCCAGATGCACTCAGCATCCCTCCAGATCTGAAGGTGCATTAATCATCATATATATATATATATATTATATATATATATATATATAAGTTAAGTCGCATTCCAACCAACTTTTATACAATCATGATCATTAGATGATAATTATATGATTGAGATTCAACCTCTATTGAATTTAATATTAATTTGTTTGATTTAATCTCAACCGTATAACCATCATTCAACGATTCAAATTCATTAGATATAGGTTTAATATAGGTGTCAAACCACTTTACACATATTTTTTCTCAATATATTCCTTCAGCAATAGTTTAGAGAATCATTGATAATAAAAAAACATGATTCACATTATCAATAATAATTATATTCATTATTTTTAAAATTTTACGAACTTATGCACATTATTATCCTTCATAATATATATAATCATATTTTTAATTTTTATGTTATAAAACTATTTTTTGTTATTATTAATGATCCTCTAAACTATTATTGAATAAGAATATCGATTTTTTTTAAAAAGTACGTGTAATAACACTTGACACATGCATCACATGGAAAGCCTTGACATTTACATTAAATCCATATATATATATATATATATGATTGCAATTTTCAATTCCATAGGATTGGTATCATTTTGATTCAATTATATAGATTGCTTGAGTTTTGGGTTGTCGGATCAAAATGATGTTAATCTAACAATCCAGAACTATATGATTGCATGATGTAATAAAAGATTATGAATGCATCTTAATATAACTATATATATATATATAATATTTGAAGAGGGTCACTGAGTTGTTGAGGAGAGATAAGAGAGACTTACACAAACTCTATAGAGAAACATCTGCTATGGCTCATTTTCACCTCCTCCTTAATTATATCATTTTTATTCTTCTCTTGAGTCACTAATTATATTGCTTTTAAGAAGCTATATGTTGTGAAAAATAAAATTCTAAAACATTTTGTGATTTTCTTTTGTCCCAATAGTTTTTATTAGTTTTATATTTATGATCATATTCATAATATTCTATTCCTTAAGTTGCATTATTTTGAAAATCGATTCTGACAATAGTCCACTTGTGAATCCACTATTAGTCCAATCTGATTCTTGTGCAAAACCAAAATTTAATATAGTCAAACTAAATTGGATTGAGCTGGAAATCTAGTTCAATGAATTGAATTGATTCAATCTGATTGTTATATTTAAGTTCAAAATGAAGAAATGGACTGAAATGGTCAATTAGAAAATAGAACGAAAGTGAAAGGTGTATAAGATATAGGGAAAAGGTAAGAAGTGAAGAAAAAGTAAAATGTGGCGATTAAACTCAAGACAGAATAAGAGAAGAAAGGTAAAATAGACGAACAAAAAGAAACCAATGAGAGAAAATAAAGAAAGAATAATATTTAGTTCAATAGAGAAGTAAAGACAAAACACACTTGTTGCTTCGTGCCTCGCGCCAACCCTTTTTGTCCTGTTTGGTCGCTTTTTTCAATTGTCAAACAAAGTACCACTTTGGATGTGAGTTTTCTTAATCTGCTAGTTGCTCATGCATGTAACCCAACAGGAGCAACATTTCCTCCCCATGTCAAGAAACCCATTGTTCTCCACTTTTACTTAATCCCACATTTAATTGATGTGGGGTCCATCGGGTTAAAAAAAGTCAATTAGTAAAAAAAGTGGGAATTAGAATGTTAACCCCGACCCAGTTCTCAAGCCAAATAGGGTTAGGATTCCAACGGTAAAAAAGATTCACTCAGTAAATCGATTGATCCTACATTTGAAGATAGGGACATGTCTGTTGAAGAAAGTTTTGACCAAAGGTATTTGAGTCTTTTGGCTAAACTCCTAATGAAAATTTATGTAGAAGTATAAGGATTTTTTTCCTTCTTCCAAGGTAGTCGTCATGCCCTCTCTTCTTTACAAAAGAATATTGGAGTTTTGTTTTCTTAGGAGATCTTTAAAGATGCACATGAAAGAGAAGATTAATTCCATTAAGGCAAGGACAAACATAGAGGCTTCTAGATGAAAAAGAAGGACACCAAGAAATGATTAGGAAAAAAGAGTTTTAGATCTAAAACCTCAAAGGTATGTAAAAATATCTCTCCTCTTAATAATTTGCCTGAATGGATTGAGAGACATAAGAACACCTTAGTTCCTATTTCAGCGATCAAGGGTTGCATAAATTTTATGTATAGAATTTGTTTTAGGCTTAGATCTATTTGTTTCATCTACCTCGAGAAGATCCCCGGTTAACTATGATTTGGAGATGTTCTTATGCTTATGAATTATGTCCTAGATATGTCATCAGTAATATGTTTGATTTTCTCAAAGTTTTTGTTCAAAAATTTGTAAATTTCTTCTAAAATCGAGACTTTTGGAATGGCGGTCTTGACTAGGACAGACACAACCATGATTGAATGTATGATAGGAGGATAAAAACAACTTTGGTCATGTTCGTGAATAAGTTTCACGATGGGGGAAATGACTATGACAGACCCATGTCACAACTTCGATCAAGGATGAAAATGATTCTGTCACGCCCATGAAAATGGGTTTCACGATCGTAACAAATTTCTCACAATCGTGACACTAATGTTATAGACATGATAGAGAAAAATCAAGGAAGTTATGGGCCTAAAGTTCAAGTCAGTGATGTTATTTTAAGTTCACACCCATTACATTTAAGGTAATGACATATTACATCAAGTCACAACACATAATTTTTAAAATAATGACCCAATAGGTTAAGTCATGACCCATTACATTAATTGTCAGAGATGTTATGTAATGCCCCAAGACCCACGTGACATTCATGTGCTCAGAGTTGTCCTAGAGACGCTACACAATCTTCTATAAAATAATTTTGTGAAAATATAAACTATAAAATGCGGAATAATAGGAACTGAACAACTCAATTGGACTCAATCTAGAGTCAACACTATGCCATATGTTACATCCATCTATCACTGAGTTGAGCCACCTACAGAATCATCTTCTATATCAATATTCTTGTATCGAACCAAGATGATCTCATTGAATAGTCCAACAAGGGCAAAATACGAAAGTGGTCATGAGCTTATATGTAGCTACCTCCTTCACCCAACAAGACGCGTTTTAGCCCAAAGTGAACAATATCTTGATTGGATTGTGGGTGTTACAAAGCTGACCTCGTGTGCTCACTTGAGCCATGTGGAAAACACGAGCCATGGCCCAACACGGACTCCGCTCAATGAGGACGTTGAGCCCTTTATGGGGGAAAATTATAACGAACCAAGATGGTCTCATTAAATAGTCCCACATGGAAAAAAAATATGGAGGTGATCATGAGCTTATATGTAGCTACCTCCTTCACCTATCAAGATGCGTTTTAAATTTATGCGGGCCAAAAGTTCATAGCGAATAATATCTTGATTGGGCCGGAGGTGTTACACGGTTCATGAGGCATGCCTTGAATTAGTTCCACATGCACAAGTTACGGAAGAGATGCTGGGTATATATGGTGATATGTCCTTATTCAAGTGTAATACATTTTGATAAAATCATGCAGGTCGAGGCCCAAAATGAATAATATTACACGCTGGTGAAGAATGGTATAGAATAGTATCCTTGCGTGCTCACTTGAGTCATGTGGGAAACACGAACCATGGGCCAACACGAGCCATGTGCCAACATGGACCCCATCCAATGAGGACGTTGAGCCCTTTATGGAGGAAAGATTGTAACGACCTAAGGTCTAAGGACCAAGATGGTCTCATTGAAAAGTCCCACATGGGCAAAACACGGAGGTGGTCATGTGATGTGAATTGTGTGGAGTGTGATTAATGGATTGATTTATAGCACAAAATTGAAAATGCAACTAAATGATATATGATCTAAAATCCTCACTTTACTGGACTGCAAGTGCACAGATCGAGTAGTTAACTCGAATGTCGAATCCATAGTGATTTTAAACTAAAGATTTACTAACTAATCTAGATTAATCATAAACTAAGTTAACTCTTTTTGGTGTTTTAAGTGACTAATATAACAGATATGAAATGTTCTCTCAGGAAAGGGGTTCATCTAATATTCTGTTATGGAATGGATTAGAACAACTTAGCAATACAAATCAAACCAGATTCAACTTATAAAGACTGCTCTCAAAGTGCATTAAAGTTAGAACTAAGTATCATACTTTCATATGCATATTAGTTAGGTTGATTCAACAAGAGTTTCCACAGATATGAGATTATCATGAAACATCTAGCTCAATGCATAAATACAATCAAATTCACAACTAGTGCTGATGCTCTTGATTTATCTCTAAACAACAAGAGAATCTAAAATCAACCTCTCGACTGTCATTCCAATACGAGATTCACACCAACAAAAGTAAATGGATCCATTCTCAGCATGGATTACTTAGAACCAGAAAACCAACTCAACAGAAATCACAATTGAAATCAAATCTAGAAACTAATTGTTAATGTTCTTGGTTTATTTCTAAACAATAAGAGAATCTAGAATCAACCTCTCAGCTGTCATTACAAGATGAGATTCACATTAACAAGAAGTAAAAGATGCATTCAGATCTTGACAAGGATAAAACTAGAAAACAAATGATGATGCTCTTGACTCATTTCTGAGCAAGAAAGAATCAAACATCAACTTCTCAGTTGCCATTGTAAAATAGGATGCACATCATATAGAACTGATTTGAAAACTTTCAGAAATACACTAACATCAATGGCAAAAGTGTTCTTCAATCTTCCATCCATAAACAGAAATTAAACTACTATCATATCCAAAGAGAGTTAAGATTTAGCTTCTTATAAGTGATGAAAACAATAAAAATCAGATGAGGAATAGAATCATAAACATCCTAAAACATAAAAGAAAAACAATCAACACCCTGAACTCCAGCAAAAAAAAACTCTCTGCCTCCAACCCAAATGGCTAGAGAGAAGCCTCCTTTTTGCTCATCAACATCCCCTTTATATATGGGATTATCATCACCCTTTGATCATCATTAGAACCTTCCATTTCATCAGATTTTGCCACCTATCTCTGGTCCCCTCTTCTTTTCAAAAAGATTCCTTTCTCATTGCTTTTGGTTGGTAGCTTGCATTGTGGTCCCCTTCTCCTTTTTCAACAACATTGTTTGTCTCTTATGTTTGATTTTGATGCTTCACGAACATGAACAACAAGCATCAATTACTTAAACGAAAATTAGACAAATAAGAATTAAATCAGTATATTGTTCAACTCAAATGTGCAAACGTAGGATAATATTATGCTGAGAAGATAAATATATGTAGATTAGGCATAATTATCATAATATGAACATTTCAGGGCTTATATGTACATGAATTGAGATGAAAAATGAGTAGAAATGTAGTATGATCAACTAGTGATCAAACTCCCTAACCTTAGTCTTTTGCTTGTCCTCAAGCAAAACATTCAAATATTAAGAACAATGATTGAATCAAATAGTTCACAAATGAATTCATATTCATCTATTTAAAATCAAATGAGTTTCTCATTTTGCTAACACTCCTTGCCATTCTTTTCAAAATCCATATTCTAGCCGAGAAATCAATAAGGCTAAAGTAAATTTAAGCCATGAAAGAAGTACTAACAATAACTGATTTGAATTTTTGGGATTTTCAACTTTACTAAAAAGGTTGAACTACCAATCTCTTGATAAAGAGATTTGTGTATTGCTTAAACAGATTTGAAACCTGACTTTTATTCATGATAATGCAAATAAATATGTTCGAAACCTGATTTTTATTCATGTTGGTCAACAGGATAAAAATTCTGGCTTTATTCACGAGAGATTCCTTGTGAAATTTAACTCTTTTTATTCATGCATGCAATGCAATGCAAAATGCAACTTTTCATTTTCTCATTTTCTTCATTTTATTTCTTTTCTTTTCTGTTCATGAAATGAGTAGCAGTTCAAACACAAGTAAGGTTTAGATTCCTTAATACAAAGAATCAAGTTTTCCTATTTAATATAGAAGCAAAAGCCTTGATTCCATTCTAAACATCTTCTAATTTCTAACCAACCATGAGTGTCAGTTAGTGTTACCCACAAAAAGAAAAATTTCAGCTGAAATCAAATGCATCTAAATATGAGCTGATTGAAGCAAAAAGATTAATAGCCAAATTGACTACTTGGTGTTAAAGTGTACTAGCTATTATACTAAAGGATTTCTACTTAATAATGATAAGTACAAATGGTAGCATGAGTTGAGCTGAACTTTAAACTGATAATAGTGATATCTTGGTTATAGACATGATATGAACTTTAAAATGAAATTAAAATATGATAATTGAGTTCAGAAAAGTATCAAGTTCCTCCCCCAAGCTTATCATAAGCACTGGCCTCAGTGATGAATCATCCAAGCAAGGGAGAAGGTTGGGTGGGTGTTTAACTTGTGAAATGAGAGGTAGGAATTTCTTGCTCCACTTCTTTTTTGAGTCTATCATTTCAAAATTTGATATCAACAATGGTTAATAGAATGAAGTCTTGATCAACTCTTCCAGGTATTGAATCAAATATGCAATTAATTGAAGAATGATCAATCTAGCAATCAATAAGATTCAGAAAGGGTTAAGAAATTTACTGAAATTTAGATTTGGACAACTAATATGAACAAGAAATCATAGTTATCATTATAATGATCATAACATGAGCTAAGTAAGGATAATTAAGATAATCAATTATCAAATGCATTTCAGTGAAAAATCAAAGACATGAGTCAAGAGTACTCCCTTTTCAGTGGTAGAAGATGTTCCTCTCTGATTTATTCCTACAAAAGCAAAAGGATATTAGATGTAAAAGGCTTGGGTTGCCTCCCAAGAAGCGTCATACTTTAATGTCTTAGGCTAGACATTGTTACAACTCTTGATATCAAGGAGGTTTAAATAGTATGATGTGGTCAAGTAGATATCTCAATATGTGGACAACTTCACTAATCAAGTATGGATCTCTTAGTTTGCCAATGATTAACCTTAATTTTTTAGTTGGATATATTCCTCCTTCATTGTACCAGAAGTCTACTAGCTTCTCATTCCTAGAATCCTCATGTATGATAACTAAATCTCCTGGTTCACCATCTTGTTTAAGCAGTCATTTCTTCAATGGCCTATTAAAATGCAACATTGTTGGAAGATCTTTGAACTCTTGATCCCATCTTTCAGTAGACAAACATTGATCTTCCTTCATTGAATGTTTCACTGCTTCTACAAATTTGGATTTTGCTGTAACATTCTCTGCTTGAAAAGAAATTTCTTTTGCTTTTGTATCCTCCTTAGCAATCTCATCATGTGGTTTTGTTGTAATAACTTGTTCCCTTATGAGTGGGTCTTCAATGTAGTTCATTGCTGGTATCATTGCTGTAGCTTTTTCAATAACTTCAGCAACTTCATATTGTTTCTTGTCTTATGCTTTAATTGTGACAGATTCCTTTTCAACTTCAGCCTCCATGAGCACTTCTTTCTCTTCATATGTCTCTTTCTCAATCTCCGTCTTCACCTTTGAATTAGATTACAGAAAAAGTTTAGCCTTCAAGACTTGATGTTGAGATTCAAGAGCATCTGCTACCATTTGTAACTTCTTCAACATTGCATCTTGCTTCTCCCGATATGCATCTTGCTCCTTCCAATATGCATCTTGCTCCCTGATGAGGTTTTCCAACATAATCAGTCTTGTCTCTTCTATGGATTGATGAAGTGTTTGCTGATTTTCTAAAATATCCATGACTGCAATCTGAAAATCTGACACTTGACTTTCACTATGATTGCAATATGACTGACTTTGTGAATCATAAACATAAGGAACATTGCTTGAGAAGTCTTGTTCAAGATTCCAGCAATTTGAAACATATTGACTACTGCTTGAGAACTCTTCCTCGGAATTCCAGTAATTTGAACTTTCATGACCATGTGAGGCATACATATAAACATTAGAAGGCTGCTGAAATTGTGA
This sequence comes from Pontederia crassipes, assembly GCA_030549335.1. Classification (NCBI taxonomy): domain Eukaryota; kingdom Viridiplantae; phylum Streptophyta; class Magnoliopsida; order Commelinales; family Pontederiaceae; genus Pontederia; species Pontederia crassipes. Next base: position 1,215,025 of record JAUKPH010000032.1, read on the forward strand.
TGATCCTTTATTGCAATGAATTTGTGATTGTTCTCCAACCTCAAAACCATATTTCTGAAGAGTTTTGAACACGATATCTTCAACTATAGAATCTAATTCTTCTTGGCTCATTGGTGTTTCACTTGATTGATAATAGTCATTGGGCCAAGTCTGTCAACTCATATCCATCATATACTTAATCTATCTCAGAAATCAAATTCAAAATTTTCTGCACTATAAACTTGTCACACAATGAGATTAAGTGCAAAGATACCAAAAGTAGGAGTAAACAAGAAATGGAGCAGAACTTAAGATAAGATTGATAACAGAAAAAAGAAATTACAAAAAGGACTAACTTAACTAGAAAAATGATAGATAAAAATAGGACTGAATATAAACAATGGGATGTGATATAAACAATGATGCATAAGAAAAATAGAGGTAAATATAAAACGAAAGCTAATCTAAACAAAAGAAAATAACTGTTGAAAAGTAAACTAATTTAAACTATAGAAAGTGAATCTAATCAGCCTCAAATCCCCGATAACGGCGCCAAAAACTTGATGTGAATTGTGTGGAGTGTGATTAATGGATTGATTTATAGCACAGAATTGAAAATGCAACTAAATGATATATGGTCTAAACTCCTCACTCCACTGGACTGCAAGTGCACAGATCGACTAGTTAACTCGAATGTCGTATCCACAGTGATTTGAAACTAAAGATTCATTAACTAATCTAGATTAATCCTAAACTAAGTTAACTCTTTTTGGTGTTTTTAAGTGACTAATATAATAGATATGAAATGTTCTCTTAGGAAAGAATTCATCTAATATTCTGTTATGGAATGGATTAGAACAACTTAGCAATACAAATCAAACTATATTCAACCTATAAAGACTGCTCTCACAGATGTTAGATTATCATGAAACCTCTAGCTCAATGCATAAATACAATCAAATCCACAACTAGTGCTGATGTTCTTGGTTTATCTCTAAACAACAAGAGAATCTAAAATCGACCTCTCGGCTGCCAATCCAATACGAGATTCACATCAACAAAAGTAAATAGATCCATTCTCAACATGGATTACTTAGAATCAGGAAACCAACTCAACATAAATCACAATTGAAATCAAATCCAGAAACTAATTGTTAATGTTCTTGGTTTATTTCTAAACAACAAGAGAATTTAGAATCAACCTCTCAGCTGCCATTACAAGATGAGATTCATATTAATAAGAAGTAAAAAGATGCATTCAGATCTTGACAAGGATAAAACTAGAAAATAAATGATGATGCTCTTGACTCATTTCTGAGCAAGAATGAATCAAACATCAACTTCTCAGTTACCATTGTAAAATAGGATTCACATCAATATAGAACTGATTTGAAAACCTTCAGAAATACACTAACATCAATTGCAAAAGTATACTTCAATCTTCCATCCATAAACAGAAATTAAACTACTATCCTATCCTAAGAGAGCTAAGATTTAGCTCCTCATAAATGATGAAAACAATAGAAATCAGATGAGAAACAGAATCATAAACATCCTAAAACATAAAAGAAGAACAATAAACACCCTAGACTCCAGCAAGAAAAACTCTCTGCCTCCAGCCCAAATGACTAGGAGAGAAGCCCCCTTTTTGCTCCTCAACATCCCCTTTATATATGGGATTATCATCACCCTTTGATCATCATTAGAACCTTCCATTCCATCTGATTTTGCCACCTATCTATAGTCCCCTCTTCTTTTCAAAAAGATTCCTTTCTCATTACTTTTGGTTGACAGCTTGCATTGTGGTCCCATTCTCCTTTTCCAGCAGCATTGTTTGTCTCTTATGCTTGATTTTGATGCTTTAAGAATATGAACAACAAGCATCAATTACTTAAATGAAAATTAGACAAATAAGAATTAAATCAGTATATTGTTCAACTCAAATGTGCAAATGTAAGATAATATTATGCTGAGAAGATAAATATATATAGATTAAGCATAATTATCATAATATGAACATTTCAGGGCTTATATGCACATGAATTGAGATGAAAAATGAGTAGAAATGCAGTATGATCAGCTATTGATCATCATGTGCTAATATGTAGTTACTCCCTTCACCTATCAAGACGCATTATAAATCCATACAGGCCGAGTGCACATGGAACATATCAATATACAATAATCATGAGTATAAAAATCCATGAGTATAAATACATGGAACAGATCACTTGCACAGATCCAGTTACAGGAAAAATCTATGAGTATAAAAATAGTTAGTACGTAGGGTCTAACCATGATAAATATACAATAATCAATAATGCTCAAGATAGAAACGATAAATCAATTGCGCACATGGAACAATACTATATGTAATCAATGGATCATGATATCAATAAATCAATAGGACAATACAATGCCATAATCAATCAGTCAGTGGATCAATATAATGATATAATAATGGATCTTTAGAACAATGAATCAATAAACAATGGATCAACATAGTGATAAATCAATATAACTATAGATCAAGCTAAGGTCAGAAGACCAATCAATAACGATAACAACTATCCATTAACAATTTCGATAGGCCTGATCAATATGGCACTGTTCAATTAACGATTTTCAATTCAATAATCGATGGTCATTGACCAATAAGAATTTAATTCAATGGGCAGAGGCAATGCTTTCAATGCTAATATCCAAATGATCTATACAATTCAATTCAATGATAAATTCAATTTTGATTCAATTATCAATGTTACGAATTATCTAATACAATAGGGAGCGCTCAATCAATTGAGTGTAGAATCCCAAAAGGCACCAAGAGGGGAGGGGGTGAATTGGTGTTAAAAAATATCGATTTCACAAAGATCATCGTAGAAGAACAAAACTAATTCTTTAAAACCTTTTAAAATAAAGCAATTAAGGTCATAAGCATAATATGAACACGGTGATTGTTGACGAGGTTCGGCCACACCTTGGCCTATGTCTCCACTTCGACTTCTCGACCTCGAGACCGTCGAAAATTCCACTAATCCCTTCCTTAGTTCCGAATGGGGCAAGGAAAAAAGCCCTTTACATCAATCACCTTTTCGCCGCTTCGAGAGGCAGGGCAACCTCTCCTCCTAGGAAGCTAATCTATTTCTCTCGCTCAAAAGGTAAGATTTTGAACCTCTTTTACACAGGAGCTCTCTCAGTTTTTTTTGAACAAAAGTGTTTCTCTCTTTTACAATTCTATGTTCATAATAAGAGAAGAGAGAAGCAAGAGAAAGCTATGAAATGAAAACTTCAAGAAATGTTGCATTACTTATTGCATTTGAATTTCCATAGAGTTCGAGCGATTCTTCAAAGACTCATTCTCCTTTCGAAAAGACTTGTTCTCTTGTCGAGTGGCCCGCAACTCATTTGGTAGTGCACTTTTTGAATTTGTTCCTCTCAAATCTTTTGCCTTTATCCCACCTCCAAAACCAACGACATGGCTACGATTTTGAAATCCAAAGCATCTCTCTACTACTTCTACAGGTGTAACTGTCGGTTCAATCGAACAAGTTCTTGAATTTTCTCCTACAAATGAACAAGAAAAATAAATCCCAGTTTTCTTTCTTTTACTCTTGCTCCACTTTCTGTCTTAACCTATGCATCATACTAGAAAATAAATAAATGAATAACCCTGTAATGTCTTGCTAACCCCAGCATGAATGATGGAGCTTTTTTTAGACAGGTCTGTAATACACAAATCTAATATGGAGGAATGTTGATCATGTCTTCAATTATGATTCACTTTTATCAGCTTTTGAAAAGCATGTAAATAGGAATCCAAATATGAAAATAATAGTCTTTTTCTCTTTACATCAATGTTTCTTTTTTAGAGGAATTTCATCAATAGTAAGTTATGAAAGAACATGAGGTTGGGCAAAGTTTCACATACTTGATTTCTAGGAACAGAACTTATGTAGTATTCCTCATCCCGGAAACTTTGTGCCTTTCTCTTCACACCAAAAACATCTGAAATTGTTAATAAGTATAAAATGATTGACCATGGAACAGAAGAGCATATACAGTTTGACATAGCATTAAGAGCACTGTGCAGAATACTGAAGGTTCATCTATCTCATATAGTACTTGAGCTTTCAAAAGAAGGTTGCAAAAAGAAAAGGATATAGGTCGTGCACTACAAGAGCCGTGCACTACAAGAAAATATGAGTTTTGTGATCTCATCTTGATGCTTACCCTGAAACATTCAAAGCAAACATGAAAATCTCTGTAGTAGTATTTCATTTATCTTCTTGATTATTATTTGTACTTGAACAAGTAAATTTATACAGATCCTGCATATTGTACTTAAGTCATTGGCCATGTAATAAAAATTCTACAAAGGACCTTCTCAAATAAAAATTCTAAAATACTTAAGTACTTACACCAAATGTTCCTACGAAGACAACTACTCCATAATATCTTGCTGCTAAAAGTGCTTGTAATGAGTATCAACAAAGAACTTTATGTGACTTATGATTTAATTTAGCGCAGAAAAAATAAGCTATTCTTAAACATGTATCAACAAAGACTCTGATTTCTTTTTCCTCGAAAGAAATCTTTAGATGCAGAATATAAGAAAAGGAGAGACCTTACAGTTATAAAAAAAAGCCTTGTCACCCAACTCAGAGAAAATTTCCATAGGAAAATCTTCTTAAGTTCTTTTTTCATCAATTAGAAGTGGTTGTAGAAAAAAATATATATTAGCAAAAAATAAAGTAATTTCTAATACAAGTAAACAACTCATGTAGTTAAACATATTAGCAGGTAAACAACTCACACAGCTAAACATAGCGAGAACACAACAACAACAACAAAGCCTTATCCCACTAGGTGGGGTCGGCTACATGGATCATACGACGCTTGATCCATGTTCATAAGATTTGATAGGATTTTACGCTGGCTGTCGGGGCCTAACACAATCCTCCTCCTTTATCCGGGCTTGGGACCGGCTATAACATAGGCGGAGTTTAAACATAGCGAGAAATTTAAAGTAATTTTTAATCCAAGTATAGTTGATTCAATAACTCACAAACAGAATCATTTTAATGTATTTATTCCCAAAGTAAACAGAATCATTGGTCTCTCCTATATGTATTTGTTCTATTTCTAGTTATAGATCCACCTTAGATTTATAAGAGCAAATTTGAGAAAAATAAAATTGGAGAGAGAGGATACTGTTAAACATGAACGTGGACCTTCACAAATAGCATGAATCAGTCAGGGACATTCAAGTTAAACACTCGAGACTATTGTTCCTTCTTCTTTCAAGTGGAAGAAAAATTAGTTTTGCAGTGATATCATGCATGTGATCTCTACCTACTTGATGCAAACGTTGGCAGCACCTAAACTTCATATTCCCTCCCTCCATTGACCTTTGCTGGGACAATTCATGTGGTGTTTGTTTACCTTAACAAACTCTACATGCTAGTAAAAGATAACTTTATGCATATAGTTGCAGCATAGAAGTTGACATGATGCTATTAATACACTACACAGCTATCACAATTCATTTATGTATCTCATATCATATTGACATATAAAAATTCTATTTTTCCAGAAGGCTGCATCGAAATAATAAAGACTCAGCATAGCAATAGTATGGAGTGCAAGCGTACCGTCCCATATACGAACAACATGTTATCCTGTGTGCACATGCGTGAGAGAGAGAGAGGAGGAGAAGAAGAAGAAGCTGGAGCCATGGTGAGAAAAAGACACCCACTGTCATCCATCATTAAGAGAAAGCACGGGCAAGGGAGAGAAAGAAAAAACAAATCCAAGAAAAGGAGAAGCAAAAAAACTTCATCTTACAATTGCTTCACAGACACAAGATAATTCAAAGGATACAAGAAACACAAAATCTGCTTTGCTCATATTCACAATTTCAACATTACAGAATCAAATCAAATGGGTGAGAAGAAGCTTCGCAATCACCTCACTGTCTTGACCTCTCGGTGAGAAAAAGCTTGAAGGTATGCTCTTCTGCGAAGCTTAACAGTGAGAAAAATAGAGATCAACATTACAGAATCAAATCAAATGGGTGAGAAGAAGCTTCGCAATCACCTCACTGTCTTGACCTCTCGGTGAGAAAAAGCTTGAAGGTATGCTCTTCTGCGAAGCTTAACAGTGAGAAAAATAGAGATGGAGAGAGAGGGTGAAACTCCGATCCAATGATGGCTGGGCTCCAATGGCGACGATTGGTGTCTATGAGCGCAAGATAGCATGGGGTTTGGAGTGAGATCGCTGGGTGGTTTGAGAAAAACCAACAAACATACAAAAGGGGAAAAATACCTTTTCAATTCGTGAAGATTGATACAGCTAAAATCTGTGAGAACGATCACTGGACTCCGAACTATCAGCAGTCCGTGCACAATAGTCTGGCGTCGTGATCGTCAGCAGTCAATCGCTTGTCAGAACGATGGCCCATGTCCAAAGAGCGATCCGTGCACAATGAACTCTCACAGGTGGGGACGCTGGATGCTGGTGCGTCCGCCGTCGGAGGAGAAGGTGGACTGGCGCACGGCGAGCGGGGGTTTATGGGGGGCGTGATCACTAGTTGTTTTTATCTCGCTTATATCGAGTCTTCATTTTGTCTAACTTTTGGTCAATCTTATTTAGAATGCAAAGGATTATGATAACCGACTGATCCTCATTTTGTACTTAATTTCATGTGCATAAAGGGTCTGAATTGCTAAAATTTATTAATATGTCAATTTTATGCAAAGTTATCATTTCAATGTGGAAGTTATCATTTTTCTATTTGAGCTGATTTCTAATGATTTTCTTGCCCTAAATCCCATGTCATCATGAATGAATCATATTTGGATGATCATATTTTAACTTGTGCAAAATTATCATTTCATTTAACAAGTTATCACTTTTGAATGCCAAATTATCGTTTAAGTGCAAAACTGTCATTTCGATATGCAAAACTATCAATTTTGCATAAAGGCATTAGGCAATTATTAAATTACTGTATTAACTCATTGCTGTTCAAATTTTATCACATTTGGATAACCACAATCTAAGTTATGACAAGTTATCATTTTTATGACAAAAAATTATCATTTTCGGGTCACCAAGTTATCAATACTATGAAATCCTATTTACATTTGATTTCTGACATCAATCACTTGTCATATTATTCCCTTTGATGCCTTTAATATCTTGAACCACTTTTATTTGGACGATTTTCATTATGTAGTGCAAAGTTATCATTCCGAGCCTCCAAACTATTATTTTTTATTTTGATTTTTAATTCTGCACAACATCAAATCACATTTAATTATTGAGCTGATTTTACTTGCTGTCATCATCCTTATTTGTTTAAATCTTATTAGAAGACTTTGATGCTTGCTGTTTTAGCCCTTCTAGCATGTGAAATAAGGCTGCACAAAGGAGAAAAAGGGTGGGGGGGGACCACATACTTTTTGCTGTCCAAAAGCTATCACAGCAGTTGGAATTTCAGGCCATTGGTGACTTGAATCAGGAGAATGGAATAATTTGATGTTGATCTAAGAGTTTAAGAAAGTCATATATAAGCTAAAAACCCTAAGAAAGAAGGGGAGAGCCGGCTATTGGAAGGGTAGAGCTGATTGGAGCTGGTTTTGAGCTGAAGTGTTGCTGATTGCTACCAACAACCCTCAATCCAGGATGATTTACATATATTCTTCATTCTATTGTGTATCTATGTTTGTAATTAAGAGGAGCTAAATTTCATGTCTCCTAGGATAGGGTAGTAATCTAGATTAATTGTGGATGGATATAAACAAGTCTGATTTCCTGAACTGATTTCAATTCTGATTTCTGATATCTATGTTGATATGAATCTGATTATGTCATTGTAAGATCCTAATTGTATCTACAACTGAGAAGTTGTTATTTGATCTATTCCTTATTCAGAAATGAATCAAGAATCAATGTCAAGTTTTTAGATTCAATCCCAAGTAGAAATCTAATTTCCTGAATTCTGAATTCTGATTTTTCTGATTTCTGAATTGTTCAATTCTGTTTTCATCATTGTGGAGCCCTAATTAAATTGATAACTGAGAGATTTCTTATGGTTTCATTCTTATTCAGAAATGAATCAAGATACAATGATGTTTTTCCAAGGTTTTAATTCCTTGAGTTGTTGCAACTCTTCAATGCTGATTTTTGAAATTTCCTTTGCTGAATTCCTGAAATTTGAGAAATCTGTCTTGCTATTGTTAAACCCCTGAATCCATTAATCACTGAGAAGTGAGCCTTAGGTTTTCTTGCTATCCAGAGATGGACCAAGAAGCAATTGCATGTGCTGAGTTCCCATATATAATTATGTGTTGATTTTTATCCAACTCATTAGTGAAAATGTGGATTTCAATTGAATTTGCAGTTGAGAAGCTGATTTGACAATATATTGATAATTGTGGATACGACATTTGAGTAGACTATAATTGACCTTTATACTTACAGTAGAAAGTGAACTAGGGAGTTAAATCAAAAGTTGAAAAATATGAAATTTGATCCCAAAATCAGTAAGTTATCACTACACCCCTCAATATCACTACCGGGACGTTGTCCGGCGGTAGCGGGAGGCAGGATCCTCGCGGGCCGCCGCCGGCGACGGGGGTGCGGGGGGTCGTTGGGGGCGCTGTCAGGCGGCGGCGGGGAGGGGGGCAATGTTCGGCGGTAGCACGAGGCAGAATTTGGTAGGATCCTCACGTGGCGACAGCGTTGTGGGGCGCTGTCGGGCGGCGGCGAGGAGGGGGGACCAGGATGCTGGCGCGCGGGGAGGACGGCAGGCGCTCGCGCGCGGGATGAGGGAGAAGGACGCAGGTGCGTCCACCGCCGGAGGAGAAGGTCGACTGGGGCACGCGCGACGAGGGAGGGTTGTGCAGCCAATGCAAAGACGGATTGTGAGGAGGTGGAGGAAGAAGCTTAGGGTTGTTATTTTGAGAAAATTTAATAGATTTTATAATGTTTTTTCTTTTTTTCTTTCTATTAAATTTTATCACATGTAATTAAGTTAATTAAATACATAAATTAATTTATTTTTTAAATTGATGTTATCTAAGAAATTAGTGGAGGGATATTAATTACACGTCTACATGATCTTAATTTATAAATAATTAATGATGACAAAATTAAATGGTCATTAAATCACTTTTAACGACCAGAATTTATTTTTTTGAGATGAGCAATTTTCTCTTTCGCTAATAAGGTGTTTAAGAATGTTCATATTTTTTTCTTGCCACTATTGATTATTTTTAATGACCATTTTTTTGTATCGACATTAATAGTTGGTCGTTAAAGATCCATTTTCTTGTAGTGTAAAGTGCGAGAAAAGTTCAATTCAGAATGGATTATTTTATGCACTGAATTTGAAGTTACTATTTGAATATGTTTGATTCATATTTGGACTAACATATGAATATCAAAGTTGTAGATAGTCTTGTTCTTTTCAAAGAATTAAAAATCACCTCATTCTGATATCGGTGCAAAAAGTTATATCCAAAATAGTGCAGAGTGGTCGACCAACCAGTCTGGCGAACTGGTCGGCCGGCCAGGTGAACCGATCGATCGATTTGAACAAAGAACTCACAAATCAAAGATACTTGAAGACCGATCGATTGGTTGGAGGCACTGGTCGATAGGACCACATGCAAAATGACTAAACAGCTAGTTTTTTGTCAAACGAAAGGGCAATGATCATATTATCCAAAGAGCGCTATAAAAGGGGTCCAAGAGGTACAAAATCAATCAAGAATTGAAGGGAAACATCAAGCATCAAAGGAAATTCATTTTCTTGAAGTTATTGAGCATATTGTTGAATCTTCTCTTCTTTCTCTCTTCTCTTCATGTGGGTTTGATATTGTAAAAAAGAGAAACATTTGCTTAGAGATTTGGATGTGAGCTCCTGTGTAGAAGAGGTTTGATCTTACCTCTCAGGCTAGAGAAAAGATCAAGAGTGCTCCTTTATAAAAGAGGTGTGTCTACCTTTAAGAGGAGAATTGAGGGTAAAAAGCTTTCTAGGAGGAGAGGTGTGCCTTACCTCTCAAAGTGGAGAAAAGTTGGTGTGTTGTAAGGGGTTTTTTCTTTACCCCATTTGGAACTAAAGAAGGTGTTTAGTGGAATGTCTGGCGGTCTCGAGGTCGAGTAGTCGGAGTGGGGACATAGGTCAAGGTGTGGCCGAACCTCGTCAAGAAACCACCATGTACTTTGTTTGCTTTCTCTATCCTTTTCATTCCTATCTTATTATTCATGTGATTTGATTGTTATTGTATTGATTTAAAGTTTAACGAATCGATTTTAAGCTTCCATGACATATTTTGTGAAATTGATCTTTTCTATAAAATACTAATTCACCCCCTCTTGGTGCCTTGTGATCTAACATTTGTTGGGCGTGACATGGAAGCTAGTTCCATACATGATCGAAGTTTATTGGTATATAATCAGATGTATGACGTATTAAAGGGCGTGAAATTAGAAGAATTTTATCATTTTGGCTGAGATTAGAGGAAGGGCGTGAAGATTAGAATAATTTTATCCTGACGAATTTACTTTCAATCGTATGATATTAATGCCCATAATCAAGGTGAAGCACCTTTCGCACCTATAAATACATAATGAATTGTCGATTACAATTCATGACTTGGAGTTTGGTTTTCTTCAATTGTTGAGTCGAGAGTCAGCAGGCTTCGACCAAGAAAGAGAATTGATCGGACAACTCTGATGTAATTGACATCCGGGGGCCTTGATTTATTCTTGGTGTAATTGTTCCGATTATCATTTGTATTTTGTTATTATCTCTCTACAATTCTATAATGAACTCCATGCTTTTAATTATTTTATTTTAGGAGACTTTTGTTTGAACGAAAATATTGCAAACCTTTGTTCTATTATTGAATTTCTTTTGATCAATTTCTAATTGTGTTCGATTCTTTTGATTTAATTATTTGGATTTCTTATTTAAGTAATTACCATTTTATGGACTATTTGATTCCAGATTTCATATAATTAAATTAAATGATTTATTTTGGGGAATTAAAAACTGACATAGATTTGATAACTAGTGTGTTGAGAATCAGATTTGTTGTCTGTTAATTGATACTAGTTTGTGAAGTGATTAATAGTAGGATTTTCATTTCAATGCATCTTAATTTTAATCTTATCTCCATGAATAGCAATTTATGGGACTTCAATTTTGATTAAATTTAAGATAGTTTGATTTGCTTGATTAAATAATAAAATTACGAGTTTGTGGACTGTATGATTTTAGTCTTGTCAAATTAATAACTTAGAAAAATTCTAATCAATCTTAAGAATTTTGATTTATCTTTTTTGTTTCACATATTTATCTTTAATTTGTTATCATCATCTAACTTCAACACCATTATGTTATTTTTAATATTTATTTTATAATTAGAAAAACCTAATTTTTAAATGTATGTTTTCCTCTATTATTAATTTATAAAATCAAGTATCGAATTAATAATATTCCTCGTGGATTCAACACTTTTTACTCTCTTTTACTATATTACTTGAATGAAGTATTGAATTAATAATATTCCAGAAGATATGGTTTTTTCTTTACTATGTGTGCAATCTGTCATAATATTAGGTCAAACCTTATGTTAAATAGTTACTTAAGTTATAAGAGTAAATACTTAAGATTCATATACCTTTGCAATTAATTATGTTTCATGTGTGATAGGCTTATGTTCAGATTATAGTAGTAATGTGTTTCTTACTATTATTGTTATAGGAGTAGAAGAGTAAAGTATTAAAAAAGGAAAGGAAAACATTTTGTTAGCCCTTATAGGTAAGTTGATTTCTCCTACTCTATATATTCACCTTTTTTGAATTCGGTGTGACATCTATTATTATATGTATTGAAATGCTATGAATTGATTTTGAGAAATGTAATTATGAAAAGTATATCTGAATGATTATATGATTGCACGTGAAAAGTATATGTGATATGATCTGAATGGATTATGATGAGTGCAATCTCGTACCTTTTGAAATGGTATTTGATATTATTCGTCTTCTGATATTTAAGAGATGCTTGTTATGTGATGAATCATGCATCGACATCTGTTTGCATTTGCATATATGATGGTTGGAGCTAAGTGCTACATCACTAATCACGATGGGAGCCACCTGTAGAGTCCAATCCATCATTCTGTTCCCTGATAATGGGATGAGATAGGCTGGAGCTAAGTGTCATGCGGAGCTAAGTGTCACATCGTGAGTAGTCGTGATGGGGGGCCACCTCTAGAATCCGTAGGAGTCACCTCTAGAATCCACCTATCGCTATATGATATGTTCCTCAAAAGGGATGAGATAGAATGGAGCTAAGTGCTACACCTTTGATCACGATGGGAGCCACCTCTAGAATCCACCTACCGACCACTGGCTAGTTGGTGATCCATGCATACATATGAGAGTGTTTAAGTGACAATGAATGTAAAATGAGCGTAATGATTTTGATTGGAATGTTATATATATATTTATTAAATGTACGAAGATATTGACTTTGATATTATGATTAATGCATGTATTTTTATGTTTCCACAAATTTATTAGGTGGTAACACATAGCTTATGAGTTATCAGCTTACTGAGCTATTATTTGCTCACAGTGTTGTACATTTTTTCAGATCAGTAGAACTTTTGGGATCGCGAGAGACAACCTAAGGTAGTGAGAAGTCACGTGCCCCACCGCGCGCACTAGATAGAAGACTTGTAGCTCTCATATTCCTCTATTGGGATATAGAGAGAGTTTGATATGTGCTATGTATGAAAAGTAATTTTGTATCTTGTAAAATGTAATTTTTTTCATGACTATGTGGTGGTGTAAACCCTAGGGTTGTGACATGCTCTGAATGACCAATATAAACTATGTGGTTGGGTTATATGTGTTGTCACTTTCTTGTAGTATCTAGAGGAGTTTTGCACAATTTCCTTTAAAAAAAAGGAAATATATTTGATCGTCCGTAAGCAATTGCGAGCTTTAGTTTAAATCACAATTTAAATAGGAGTCATGACACCACGTCTTGACCGAATCCATATTTTGTCTTTGTCCCTTAATGGGAATGAAAACAATCGAAAGCTCACAGCATGAGTAGTAACATCAGTACATCTAAAAGTATCGCACAACTCCAAAAAAGTAATAAGATGTTGATTTGGATCTTCATTTGTCATCCCTCCAAAAGCATTCTCTCCCAATACAATGATAATCACTGGATTGATCTGATAGTGGTTCGCAGTAATATCCGACCTTTTGATTTCAGGTGCAATTCCAACAGCTGATGGTGTGCGAAACTCTTGTAGAGGATGGAGTGCATTTGGGTCTTTAGCTTCCACGTTCTGATTTAGATTTCTTCCTCCTTCCCTTCTTTGCAGATTCCTAAAGTTCTCAGGGCCAAAGTTAGATCCTAAGCCAGATTGTGAAATTTCTCCTTCACTAGTGCCTGTGACATCTCATTTAGCACTTGACATAAAACTTGGGTCAGTGGGTTAGCGAAATAAAATGAAAATAGGTTTCTAAAACAAAAGAGGGATGCATAGAAAACAACAACTAAACATAGGGAACAACTTTGTGCTTGAAGTATACGGAGCATCTTTGTGCTTGAATGTTCGATCCACAGGGAACAACTTTGCGAAATCCGCAAAAAGTGCTTCAGAACTAACTTGGTAAATAAAATACTGAAAACAAACTGAAAGGAATCTTGTGGTAGAAATAACAACGAAAGAAAGCAACACACTTAATCAAGATTTTTGTTGTTTTAGAAATATAAGAGTGACAAGGGAATAATAGCAACATTGGAAGAGTGCAAGACAATCAGTTAGTTGAAACGTGTGCTGAGGGCTTATGGAAGGTGCTTTTGCTATAAGCTTCAAGTTCTTTTGTTCTATCAATATGGGTAAAAATGACTGAACGCCCATTCACATGTGTGTTTAGTTAACTTTTCAGTGAAAAGACACTCGACTTACCAGCGACACTCTCGTACTCGCGGGAAATTCAGTTTCCACATGTGAAAGGGTTCATATGTTTGACGCAACCATCACTCTCATGCATGATGCTTAGACGTATAAATTGAGCTTTCCTCTCTAGATTGAGCTAAGCTTTCACGATGCCCGAGTACCTAGGCATTCTTAAAGTAACAAACTGAGAACAAGGCAGTTACGGTCAGCTTGCATCCGTCTCAGAGTAATAAGGATAACCCTCCCGAGCAGAACGCAGGAAATTGGGATATCACTAAGAGCGTTTAGACGATTTGGGGGAGAAATCGATTCGAAAACAAAGCTTGGGATTACTAAGAGTCCTTTAGACGTAACTTAGTCATTCGTATGCCCTCTTAAGTTGCCAACAACGAAGGAGTAATTAGACCTTCCCTCTCGGACAGAAGCTCTTAGAATCAAAAGGAAATCGAAGATGGAAATGGTGAAAAAATTCAGAAAATGAAAAGAGTCCTGCACTCACTTTAAATCCATCTGAGCCCCAATTCAACATGGTCATATATTACCGAAGCTTCAGAATACGCATGTCCCTCTCGAGCTTCGGGGTCAGAAGTACGCGTCGTCTAAACTAAATAACAAACAACTACCATTGCCAAAATAACACTAAAACTAGATAGGGAATTGCTTCGCCGGTGCTCGATGTTGTTGGAGCAAAGTTTTCATGCCCTATGTAATTATATTTTGATGATACAAATCTCGAAAGATTAGAGTTATATTTAAAATATTGAAAAAGTCTAAATAAGAATGAGTTGTTTGGTGCACTAAATTTTCGATTAATATTATTCTATATTCTCACGATATTTAGATTAAGAGTTGAATATAAAAACTATAAATAACTCTCTTATCTTTGTAGAGAATCAAGAATCACCTCATTTGGAGAATCACATAAAAAGTTATCTTTAAACAAGTAAAGTTCAAAAAGTTAAATTTGAAGTTGATATTTTCTATGCTAAATTTGCACTTAATATTGAGTATTCTATTAGAAGATTTGGATCAAGAGATTAATATAAAAATTTTAGATAATGTTGCTTACTTTTCATAGAATCAAACATGATTTCATTCGGATACTAGTACGGAATGTTATGTACGAAAGAGTAAAGGTCTAAAATATTTTATTTTAAATGGATAACTTTTTGTACTGAAATTTGAATCAATATTTGACTTTGATCTTATTAGATTTTGGAGAATGATGAATAAGAAAGTTGTACAAAATTTTGTTAGCTTTTCATAGAATAAAAAATTATCTCATTTGGATAACTATACAAAATGTTGTGCTCAAAATAATGTAGGGCGCTCAATCTAGTGGAAGAACAGGTCGACCGTTCAGGCACATTGATCGACCGGGCCGTGCAGAAAATGCAAAAATCAAGTAGTAGAATCTCGAGACCATTATGATGGTCGAAGCACTAGTTGACCGGACAATGCAGAATTCATCAACTGTCATATTTTTCAAAACCAAAAAGTGTACCGGTCGATTGGTGCGGCAGAATGGTTGACCGTTCAGCGCACAGAATCAACTATAACGGTCATATTTTGGTCCTAAAATTAGGAAACAATCCTCAACGGCTTTAAGAATTCTATAAAAGAGGACCCAAAGTTGTAGGAATCATCAAGACTTCTAAGAAAAAGTGGGAACAACATTGTGAAGTCTATTCGAGCTCTAAGTTGCAAATCTTTCATTTTCTTTCTCTCTTAATCTTGTGTGAGATTCCAAATTTTAAAATAGAGATTGTGAAGTGTTCTTGTGATATCATAATAGTGAAAATAGTTGTGACTTACCACTTCAGCGAAGAAAAGACGAGCGAAGGCCTAGGAGGTGTGCCTTACCTATTGAAAAGGAGAAAATGCAAAAGTTGTGAAGGGTTTCTTACTTGCTCCATTTGGAACAAAGAAAGGATGTTAGTGGAATCTCAGGGGGTCTTGAGGTCGAGAAGTCAGAGTGGGGATGTAGGCCAAGTGTGGTCGAACCTCATCAACAAACCAACGTACATCTTGTGTTTACCTTTCTATCCCTCTTCTTCCTACTTTATTATGCATGTGATATGATTGCTATTGTGTTGATTTAAACATTAACAAATCTATTATAAGCTTCAATGATAATTTTCGTGAAATCAGTATTTTCGATTTTAAAACATCAATTCACCCTCCCCCCATCCCCTTCTTGGTGCCTTGTGATCCTACAATTAGTATCAGAGCAAGGTTGCTCTCGTTTATTTTTTTAAGATTTAACCATATAAGCATGACACCTTTTTTTGGAGGATCTTTCATTTTCGACCCATCGAGTTTTCAAGACTACTCTTTTGCTTCTTGAAAAATTAGAATAAAGGTATATTTATGTTCCATTGATTTTGATATGTGGGAAGTTATAGAAAATGGTTTTGAAAAGCCAAAGAAGATTTTAAACGGTGTTTCCATTGATCTTTATTTCTTTGAATATGATGATTTTCGAATGATGATTGAAAATTTTGACTACAACGCAAAAAATATTTTTTATTCTTCTTTATATTCTTATGGCATGGATCTTATTTCCAAATTCTCCACTTCTCATGAGATTTGATGAGTTTTGTTAGGTAATTATGAAGGGAATGACTTCGATAAAAAGAGCACATTGGATGTGGCCAATGAAGAAAATGAAATTTCTACATCCACGACATCCAAAGAGGAAGTGATAGTGATGAGGATGTTGATATTGTTCTTGATGTTCATAAAGAATTTTCATCTCTTATTCAAAAGCATCTTTCTCTTAAAAATAAAAATGGAACATTAATGAATGAATATATTGCTTTGAAAAATGAGTTTGAAATTTTGAAACAAGAAAGAGATGCTTGTCTAGTTCAAAATGAAACTTTGATGAATGATATTCATATTATGAAAAATGATTTTAAAAATTTTAAAAATGAAAAGAATGCATGTTTAGTTGAAAATGAAAATTGATAAAGGAAATTGATTCACTCTCCTTGAAAATTAAAAATTATGAAATTTTGAGGGTAGAGAATTCAAAGTTAATTATATTACAAAATGAATCATAAAAGAAAATAACTTCTTTACAAAATGTTTTACATGATAAAAGTGTTATGGCTTTGAAACATACTAGGAATGTTCAAAAGCCTATTAAAATCTTTACAAACTCTAATGATTGTAAAAAGGAAATGAGCTTGAAGAAAAATGTCAAAAACACAAAAGGTTATTATTTGAAATATTCTTATTCTTCAAAGCCAAAGCATGCTAATGATTATTATTTGAAGAATAAACATTCTTATAACCGCTCTTTTAATGTTAAACATTCTCATGCTTCTCATCAAGATTATTCAAAGTTGAGATATGTTCATTTCATTGGACCATCTATTAAATGTCATTATTGTAATATTCAGGGGCATTATTTATTTGAATGTCAAATTAAAAAAATCCATTACTATGGGCAAGAAATTGATGTGGGCTTCTAACGGAACTAAAATTAATCATGTTGAATCCAAGCAAATTTGGGTACCAAAATACAAATGATTTTTTGTTTGTAGGTGTGCTTCATAAGGAATGAGAAGAATGATTCAACTAAAGTGAAGGCACACATGTCTTGGTAAAAGTATCATTGAAGTAAATTTTTTTGTGCACATATGATTTTAATTATGACATATCATATTTAAGATGTACATTTGATATGTCCATTCTTGATCATGATTATACACAAGCTCAAATGCATGTATCTTAATCCCTTGCCATATCTATTATAGTTGCAATCTTGATTTGGCAAAATAAAATGATATATGTGATCATCTTTGATGAATATTGTCTATTAATATTTGACAATCATTTTTTCAAAGTTGAATACAAGTTTATGGAATATTTTCGACAATATTATGTTTACTTTTATAAATCTAAACGTGTTCACTATTTTTACAATCATTTTGGACAACATTATGTTTACAATCATTTTTTCAAAGTTGAATACTTGAAATATCATTCAATTTGTTATGCATATAAATTTCATAATCACTATTTTCTTTTATGCAAAGTTGAGGAAACTAATCATGATGAAATGAAATGAGTTCTAGAAAGAGATGTGACTAACAACCTTGGACCCAAGCTAATTTGGGTACCAAAATTCAAATGACCTTTTACTTGTAGAAATAAGGTGGAGTCATAAAGTTTCTGACAAAAGTATTTGGTATATGTAAATGAAAATTTGAACTTATTTTGATATGATGCATACTTATGTTTTGAATTTGTCATTTTATTATCATGAAGATAATATTCGATAAAAGATTATGATTCTTGTACATACTAGCATTATATTGTTCATCTAATTTTGAAAGTGTCTATATCACTCATTTTGCCTAAATGTTTGATGGGAATATGTCACATGCATAATGGTTAATAAATTGACATTTTTTAACTATTTACTAATTCAATGTGAAAATCATACTTATGAAAACCAAGGATACTCATGTCAATACTAAAGTTTTCATGCATGATTCTTCACACTCAAAATATGTTGATTTTGACACTAAGCATGTATAATTGATTTATATGATAATTGTGTACTATTTTACATCTTGATATTTGTGATTCAATGTGGTTATATGATGCCTATGATTTTAATGTATAAAAGAATCATTTTTTATGAGTGAAAAGTAGTAATTGACTTTGTTTTATTGAAATTCGATTATCACATACTTTTTGTTGATGATGCTTGATGTTCTAAGATCTTGATATAAGAATTAAATATCTTTCGAATATTTCGAAATGAAAATTTATGGAGAATTTTGAAACTAATACATAATATCTTCTTTTGACTTGTATAATACTTGCAAAATCGATGTTTTTCACATGTCAAAGAAAGAGAATTACATGTCTATTTTTTTACCCTTGCCAAGTTTATTATCACAACTATTCTTTAAAAGGAAAAGATACATGAAAATATGAATGCTTAGTCTTATAGCTTCTAATCTTGAATAATTTTTGTTTATCTATAAAGAAGACTTTATATTTATATGTTTGAAATAATATTTTATATGACGCTTGTGTTATGAGCTTTAATTCATGAATTTATTATGAATTTTGACTTGTTACACTATATCATTTGAGTATACATGCACATTATGATTTTTGACAAATTAATTTGGAATAAGATGATTGAATTATTGCATACGACATTTAATTGACAAACTCGATGCTGGTACACATGTTTGAAATGAAGCATGTTACTAAAGAAATCATTTTCAACTTGCTATATACATCTTCTATCAGAATTGATTTATATGCCCATCTTTGTAAAATATTTTAATATGAATCTTAGTCTATCATATTTCAAATTATCATGTCATATAATGAAAGTTATTTTCCTCATCCACAATTTGAAATAGCTATTATCATTTTTAAAAAGAGGGATCATATAAAAGGTTAAACTTTGAGTACCTTTTTAGTTTCATTTCTTGTCACCAATTTTGATAATTGTCTTTTGACAAAGAAACAAAGGGAAAAATGGATTTGGAGGAGTGCAAACTCAAATTTTATGGTAAAAGTATTATTTTGAACATAGAAATCAAAAATTCGATATACTTGTGTGTCACAATTATTTGTTCTTTAGACTTGTCTACTAGTTATCATAATTTGTGCAGAAACCTATGCTTATTGAAAAATTAATTTTTGGGTGTATGTTTGACTTTGAAAATGCCTATTCTATTTATTATGTTTATCCCTTAAAATTTGTATGTATATTTATTTAGTCATCTACTAGTTCTTGATGCTTTGTAGGTTTAAAATTGAAAGAAGTCGCAGTCGTGAAACTTTACTTAAAATTTGGGAAACTTTTAAAATATCATACACCTCACTTGTATTTGTCTTGGTAAATGAACTTTTGTGCTATAAGATTAATGTGTATTCATTTATATGGTTATGATTTGTTATCATTTGAGTATCCATATATCATTTGACACATGACCATCAAATTTGAAATGATGTTTAAATGACATCTCTTTTGCACAAATGATGTTTAATGTATTTATATTTGAGATATTTATGTCATACCATGAAATATATCAATTATACGACTTATATGAGCATGGATTTATATTTTCATGATTTGCAAAATCATTTTATTATCATATCTTAGCATAAATCTTTTAAGCTTAAAATATTCATGTTTTGAAAATTAAGTTTTGACTCCTCGTTCACAATGTTATATTGTTATTGTTTCTTTGAAAGAAAAGGGAAATGTATAAAAGACTAAAAGGAGAGAGAAAATTGGTCATAATGATAAGGGGAGCTTGTTCAAAAGTTTGAAAGATTATTTCCTACATTCACCTTGAATATGATTTTGTTACCCTTATTGTCAAATCCTTGATTATTTGATCTAATTCAAATTAAATTTGACGTATCATTGTTGTCTCAAATTTTTATGCAATATGTTCATTCCTTATATAATTTTTTGAGGCATGTTATTTAGAACCCCTAGATAAATTTGATTTCATGTTTTGCTCTTATGAATTAGTCATGAACTTAGGGGGAGTTGTTTTTGCCTATTGCATATATTATACTTGAATCAATTCTTATAGATGTCATAAAAGAATAAAGATTATTTTCATCTCACTTTACATATTGTATCTTATATGACAAAAGGGGGAGAATGGAAATTTTAGGAAGATGGCATGATTAAGGGGGAGTTACATATTGTTTTTTATATGCTTCATGTGCAAACTACTTTTTTATGAAACAAAAGTGGGAGAAATATGATAAGAACATAAGAGAAATTTATATAGGAGAAATATATATAACCCCATATTTATTACATGAACCTTATGAACATAACTATATGAAAAGTACCTTACAATTAAGACATGTGCATATTCATAATTATAAGGAAAGCTTAGCTTTAGGGGGAGTAAAATTGATTTTAATATCTTTTCATTCCCAACTTATATACTTTTCATATTTCTCGGTTTGTCTTCATAAAAAAAGGGGAGATTGTTGGAGCAAAGTTTTTATGCCTTATTAAATTATATCTTGATGATACAAATATCAAAAGATTAGAGTTATATTTAAAATATAAAAAAAGTCTAAATAAGAATAAGCTGTTTCGTGCACTAAATGTTTGATTAATATTTGTCTATGTTCCCATGAGATTTACATTAAGAGTTGAATATAAAAGTTATAGATAATCTCTTATCTTTGCAGATAATCAAGAATCACCTCATTTGGACAATCACATAAAAAGTTATGCTTAAACAAGTAAAGTTCAAAAAGTTAAATTTGAAGTTGATATTTTATGTGTTAAACTTGGACTTAATATTTGAGTATTCTATTATGAGATTTGGATCAATAGATGCATCCCGTGTAGGAAGGCGGCGAGGCACGATCTGGCCCGGGGTAGGAGGGCGGCGTGGCATGGTACCGGCCATGCATGAGGGCGCCGACCAGCGATCCGGCCCGTGCAGGAGGGCGGCGCTGCTTGCAGACGGCCGGCACGCTGGTTCCCATGTCGAATCACTCCGGATCGCACCCGCTAAACGACGGATCTAGCCACGAAAAGTGAGATCCGACCACTAAACGTTGAATCTGGTGTTTAACACTGGATCCGGTCGCTACACGCCAGATCCGGCTACTCGAATGTGCCATCTGTCTGTGCCATCCGGAAGAAGAGAGAGATGGAGGGACAAAGTGCCAGAGAAGATTATGCGGTACCTCGCACTTCGTCGGAGATCTCCAAATGCTGGAGTGGGTGATCGATTCACCGGACCGGGGGGCGAGACTGCCTAAGCGGTGAGTGCGAGTGGAGAGACCACGCAGGCGAGTTCGAGAGAGTGAGAAAAAAATAAATGGCCATTGTCTGGATATATATATATCAGTACACCGATGGCTTACCAACATGTAATATCCGTCGGAGAGTGTATTAGAATATTATATTACAAATTTATATTTAACGGGTCTATACCTTCGCTACTACCTATGGAAATGTATCTGTCGGTAGCTCCAAAAGCACTGACCCATCACAGAATGTCATGGAGCACTGCTGGTATATATTTTCTTTAATGATGTTTCGACGGTGTAGCGACTTCTCGACTACCGATAGTCGATTATCCGTCGTTAGCTACGAAGAGATTACGTAATCACAATGTGTTAGAACAAACCTTACATCTGACGGGGCACACTTTAAGGTCCCGACGGGTCCCTGCCTTCGCTACTACTGATGGCCTTACATCCGCCGATAGTAGCGAAGGGACAAACCTGTCGCAACATGAAAAATAGCACCGGTGGTACCTTCTGTGCTATTTGAGAAGTTGCGATGAGTTAGTGCCTTCGCAGCTATCGACGGAGTGACATCCTTCGGTAGCTGTGAAGGTACCACCCCGTCGCAACATATGAAGGGGTCAAATTTGAATGGGTCCTTTAAGTAGGATTGATTTTATATTGACATTCGAACGGGTTGTACCCTTTCCTACTACCGACGGCTACTCATCCGCTGGTAGCTACAAGGGTGGCGCACCGTCTCAACATGTTTAATAGAGAGGCGAGTGTACTAATTATGTGAACATGTTCGGAAGGGAATTGGCCTTTGCAAGTACCGACGGCGTTACAACCATTTGTGAGGTCCTGATCCAACACACACAAAATAAATAAATAAATAAAATATTTCAACCATATATACTTATAAATAATTTTTTTTGGAAACCTTGTTCATTTGTATAGGAAAGTTGTAAAAAGAATAGTAATAAAAATCCAATCAATCTAATTAAAACATTTCTTTTTTTTTCCTTTTCCCTTCCTTCTTCACGAGAGGGCCGAAAACCATAAAAGAAAAACCCTTTTTTTTTCCTTCTCTCTTCTCCCTCTTCCCTTCTTCCTCATGATTCTTGTTCTCTTTTTGTATGCATGCAAACCACAAAACCCCAAATCACCGCTTCTCTTCTCTCCTCCTTGTTGTTAGAATCATAACTATTTCCCCATCTTTTTCTTACCCAAATCAAGTCCCCCTGCAACTGTGGCCGCCCCTTCTTCCTTGCTGCCAAATCATCATCCGTCGGAAGCCCCTTCTTCCTTGCTGTCGGACCATCATCTGCCGAAAGCCCCTTCTTCCTCGCTGAGGATCATCATTCACTGAAAGGCTAATAGGGAACTTGACGTTCTTCTCTGGCTTCTAGTGCTCCAAGGTTGGTTTGTTTTTCATCTCTGCAACCCCCTAAGTCTCCTGTTCCTCACTGTCTTCTTCTTCCACAAATGAGCCTCTATAAACTGTAGCCACCGCTCCTCTTTTTATTTCTGCCAGAATCACATCGTCGGAAGGTCAAGGGAGCATTGATTCTTGTCATGCTGGATTATGTTTTCACATATGAAATCAAGTCGTTGGCTCGTCAGAGGTCGTCCAAGAGCAGCTCGATCACTAGCTGATCACAATAGGTTTTTAACCTATTTTCTATTCAATTCACCCATATCGAGCCCTCATTTTGCCTAACTTTTGGCCAATTATGCTTGGAATGCATGGATTATGATAACTAGTTGATCTTTCTCATTTTATACTTAATTCCATGTGCATGGAGGTTTTGAAATGCTAAAATCCATAAAAATAACAATTCTATGCAAAGTTATCATTTTTTTGGGCAAGTTATCATTCCAATATGCAAAGTTATCATTTTTCCATTTGAGCTGATTTCTAGTGATTATCTTATCCTAAATCCCCTACCATCATGAATTAATCATATTTGGATGATCATATTTCAACTTGTGCAAAGTTATCATTCTATTTCACAAGTTATCATTTTTTAGTGTCAAGTTATCATTTTAGGGCAAAACTGTCATTTAGATGTGCAAGGATATCAATTTTGCATAAAAGCATTAGGCAACATTATATTATTGTCCTAACTCCTTGCTGCTCTGATATGATCACATTTGAATAACCACAACAAAAATTATGACAAATTATCATTTTTGTGGCATCAAGTTATCGTTTTTGGCACCAAAGTTATCATTCTTATGAAATCTTATCCACATTTGATTCCTGACCTCATTCACTTGCCATCCTAATCCCTTTGATGCCTTCAATGCTCTGAATAACTCATATTTGGACATTTTTTATGAAATATGCAAAGTTATCATTCCGGGTTCAAAAGTTATCATTTTCAACTATGGATTTCATTCATGCACAGCACCAAATCCCATTTGATGATAGGGCTGATAATTATTGTTGTTCTAATCCTTATTTGTTAGAATTTTATTCAAGGACTTTGATGCTTGCTATTTTGGCCTTTCTAGTAGGGAAAAGAGGGCTGCACAAAGAGGAAAAAGGAGGGGGTCCACTTGCTTTTTGGCTGTCCAAAAAGCTGTCACTCCAGATATTTTCTGGACCAGGACACTTGACATGATCAAGGCACAAGGGAACCTTCTTATCTACATCCAAGGGTGTAGGAAGGTCATATATAAGCTGAGAAACCAGAAGGAAGAAGAGGCTGGCCATTGCAGGAAGGAAGCAAGGAAGGAAGAAGGGTTTCGAGCTGGAATTCTGATTTCTGTTGACAGCCTTCAACCAGGATGATTTGTATTTGTTTTCTTTCCTATTGTATATCAAACTTTGTAATTATGAGGAGCTAAACTCTATTTCTCCTAGGATAGGGTAGTAGTCTAATTAGTTATGGATGGGATATGGATAAATCTGATTTCCTGCACTAAAATCTGATTTTTGGTTTTATAATTCTAATTTCTGAACTCATATGAATCTGTTCTTGTCTTTGCAAGATCCTATTTGAATTAACAACTTAGAGGTTGTCCTTTGATCTACTCTTTGTTCAGAAATGAATCAAGAACCAATGCCAAGTTTCTAGATTCAATTCCAATTAGAATTTGATTTTCCTGATTTCTGAATTCTGATTTTTTTGATTTCTGATTCTTGAATTGTTGAAATCTGTTTTCATCATTGTGGAACCCTAATTGAATTAATAACTGAGAGGTTGCTTATGGTTCCATTATTGTTCAAAAATGAATCAAGAGACAATGAAGTTTCTAAAGTTTCAACCCATGAATTATTGCAAACATTTCAACTTGTCATTGCTGATTTCTAATTTGTAAACTCTGATTTTCTAAACTCATGGATTCTGCCTTGCTATTATAAACTCCTGATTATATCATCCACTGAGAAGTGAACTTAGGGCTACCTTGTTGTTCAGAGATGACCCAAGGAATTATGGCAGGTGCTAAATTCCATTGAGTGACATGTGTTGAATTCAATTGTGCAATATGTGTTGATTTTATCCAATTGACTAGTACTAATGTGGATTTCATTTTAATTTATAGCTGAGAGGCTGATTTAAAATCCTCTTGTTGTTTAGACATAAACCAAGAAGCATTAGTATTAGGATTGGACTCATTAATTTTTTGATTAGTTGATGCATGAATGTGAGTTAAATTGAAATGCCAAACTGAAATTGTCAAAATCTAAAAAGAATAGGCAAAATCAGCGAGGGGCTTGTGAATTTGCTAGTGATAACTTAACATTCAGTGGGGATACTTATCCAATTCAACCTGGCTAATATGTATATGATAATATATTGATTAGTTCTGGATTAAATTAGCTGTGGAAGCATTAATTTTTCAGGTTGAATCAGATTTGAATTTTAATTGATAACTTGTTTCATTCCATCCATAATTAATTTAGATGAACCCCAACCCCTAGGAGAACCTTTCTCATTGATTGATAATCACTTTTAGCCCTTAGTTTAGCATTTATACTTCTGTTTTGATAAATTTCCAAAAGTCCAAAAATAGTTATCATTTTGCATTTCCTTAAAAATCTAATTTACTTCCCTTCAATCTCCTATTTTTGCCACTTTAGTTAGGGCTAGTCTAGATTATTTTAGGGAGTCTTTGGCTTCAAATCACTCTGGATATGACATTTAGGGTTTACTACAATTGACTTGTGCACTGCAGTAGAGAGTGAATTAAGGAGTTCAACCAAAAATTGAAAAATCTCACTTTTGACCCAAAATTCAGCAAGTTATCATTATACTCCTCAATTTCACTATCAAGCTCGTGTAACAAAAATTTAGGTGAGCAAATTTTCGGTGAGCGCTACTATCATAATAAATACATAAACCTTAATCTAATTAGGATTAATGATTAAGGGGATGTAAACTAGCAATTTCATTTGGAATATATGAATAGTAGAGTGACCAATTTCTTTTGAATATACGAGAACCAAAGTTTTAGTTATATATATATATTTTAAAGGATGGTTAACTGATATGACCCAATATAAGTATGAATA
Source organism: Pontederia crassipes (assembly GCA_030549335.1). NCBI lineage: Eukaryota > Viridiplantae > Streptophyta > Magnoliopsida > Commelinales > Pontederiaceae > Pontederia > Pontederia crassipes. Next base: position 1,241,290 of record JAUKPH010000032.1, read on the forward strand.
GGTGCATAATACAAATCTAGAAGATCAAGTGATCGTCTTGATATATTCAATAATTTGATTTATCTATCTAATCATGGCAAAAAGAGAGAGAGAGAGAGAGAGAGAGAGAGAGAGAGAGAGAGAGAGAATAATAACTGAGGCTAAATAGACTAGGGAGGATTAGTTTAAATTGCATTCTTACTTGCTTCTAAACATGATTAGAGGTGCTTCTTGTATTTATATACCAATTTATTGATTAGGCCTTTCGCTTTGTGAATTTGATTCGAACATGAACGATCTGTGTGTTGTCAGACATAACTGAGGTGAGTGGATTACATGATAATATTAAGCAAAGCTCTAATAGCTTCCATAGTCTTACGTCTATGTAAGACAAGTTTTCTATTTGGATTTTTTATTCATTTAAGTGAATTCTTTGCATCATATGTAATGTGTGTTTTTATGCCATTGGAGAATCAAATATGGAATTATTTGAAATTTGATTTGTTTTTTTTTTGAACTTGTGGTGCTTTCTCGTATTCTATGCTTTATGTGTATTTTCAGTATGTGTAGAAATTGAACCATGGATTTGCTTATTTGCCAGAGCATGTGCATTCATACATTATATTAATTATATCATACAAAAATCGCTTTGTTGCGAGATTTTTATTTCATCGGAGCTTGATCAACTCCGAGTAGGTGCGGCAAACATTAAGACCATTCCATGACGACAAATATTAAATCCATAGTATAAGTTACACTTTCCTACACAAGGACTATATCATAGTGGTAAATCATTAAGTCATGAATGGTGGCAACTCCTAGTCCGCACAACAACTTACTTAGCAATCGTATTGGCCATATGCCCTAGGTGAGGAATATTCCTCTCTTTACACTACTTCATTTGTAGTTAAAGAGAGTAACTGTTTTGTGATATCATCTCATACATTTTTTTTATTTCGATTTTTATGTGGGATATCAGTTTTCTTAATTTTTCTTATATTCATGTGCCCTCCACTCACTAAGCTCATAGTGCTTACCTCTCATTCTCTATTCCTTGCAGGTGATGATTGCTAAGTATATTTTAGGAGATTCATGGTTGGGAGTAGGCTGTGTGAAGAAGGAATCAAACACATACTATGAGTCTTATTATCTATCTATGGCTTTAAAAAATACTTTAAATGTATCTCAGTTTCTAGTCTTGGAAACTTTTGGCAAATGAATTTTGGATCTTGTGATCATAGTGTCCTTTGGTTGGAGACTTGAATCTTTTTGTTCTACATGAGGTTGAGCTGAAATGCTCCTATGTTTTATTTCCATGTTATGGACTTTTGTCCATTTTTATCATATGACAAATTATATTTTGAGATGGATACATTGTGTGTACATGTTGCCATTTTGGACATTAACCTCTGTATGCAGAGATCATGCCAAAATTTTTGAAAATTTATGACAGCTTCTTTTTGAATCACAATTCTCGCGCTTTATTTATAATTGAATTTTAAGATAAATAATATCATTATTTTACCCCTCGTGACGACTGGCCATCGAGGTTGTCATACCGTTGGTACTAAAGACGACATAGCCTATCAAAACATATGCAAACAATGTTATTATGAGATATTATATTTTATATTATTGTACCAACAGAATAGGCCTTCGATGGTACCAACGGGAGGTTACACCATCGGTAATATCGAAGGAGGTTCCTGTCGGTAATATACCGATGGGTTCTTGCCATCAGTATTACCGAGAGTTCTTCTAACCGTAAGTAGTTCTAAAGGAAATTTAAAGTCGTCGTAAAATCTTCCTAAAATTGTGAAGGATTTGTACCCGTAAAAAATGTTCTGTCAAAGATCCGCATTTTTCTTGTAGTATACACATGAGTTTCAGATACAATAATGTATAAAATATTGATTTTGATAACTTGAAAAATGAAAAATATCTTAGTGCTATGCATGATGATATAAACTTGTGGCATAGAAGATTAGAATTGGTTAGATAAACAATGTTTATGACTCATATCTAAAAGGTAAACAAACCAAGAGCTCGTTTAAATTAAAGGGAATTATTAGTACACATAGGTCTTTGGAACTTTTGCATCTTGATTTATTTGGATCTATTAATGTTGTAAGTTTAGAAGGAAAAAGATATGTATTTGTGATTGTTGATGATTTCTCTCGCTTCACTTGGACTATCTTTCTTATTAGTAAAGAAGAAACAATAAACATATTTTCTAAATTAGCAAAAATAATTCAAAATGAACTTGAACAAAAAATTTAAAGAAGTGACCATGGAGGAGAATTTGAAACTCACAAATTTGGATTATTTTGTGAGGAAAATGGAATTACTGGCAACTTTTCCATAAAATGGAGTAGTAGAAAGAAAAAATAGAACTATACAAGAAATCGCTAGAACAATTTTAAATGAAAGCAAATTGTCAAAGTATTTTTTGGAGGAGGCCATAAACACATCATGCTATGTTCTTAATAGGATTCTACTTAGACCTCTTGAGAAGAAAGCATGCTTTGAAGTCTTATATGGAAAGAAATCAAATATTTCTTATTTTAAAGTCTTTGGTTGTAAATGCAATATTGAATATCAAAGATAAGCTAGGTAAATTTGATGCTAAATGTGATGATGGTTTTTTCCTTGGTTATTCTAGTACAAGTAAAGCATATAGAACACGATGATGAAGAGTAATCATTGGTTATTCTAGTACAAGTAAAGCATATATAACAAAAGCACACTAATTGTTGAAGAGTCTATTAATGTTAAATTCAACGTGGCTAATGATTTTTTATGAGCAAGTAAGTACACAATGATGATGAAAAAATAGTTGAAGTGGAAAGACAACTTGAGGATTTGCAAACTCAAAATGAGGATTTGGAAGAAGCTAGAGTTGACACTTCAAATGTGGAAGAAATGGAAGAACCTTGAATAGAGGATAACCAAATCATTCCAAGGAATTGGAGTCATGCCTCATGACATCCAGTTGACCAAGTTATAGGTAATATAAATGAAGGAATAAAAACTAGACTCTCCTTAAAAAAATTATGTGTTTTTTCGGCATTTCTTGCTAATTTTGAATCCAGCAACATAGATGAAGCACTTAGTGATCCAATTTGCATAAATGCAATGCATGAAGAATTAAACAACTTTGAAAGCAATCAAGTTTGGAAACTTATGGAAACACCCCTCCCATCATTTGAACCAAATGGGTCTTTTGAAACAAGTTAGATGAAAGTGGTGTCATTGCGAGGAACAAGGCTAGATTAGTGGCCAAGCGTTACTGACAAAATGAAGAGATTGATTTTGATGAAATTTTTGCTTCTATTGCTAGGTTTTAGGCCATTAGAATGCTTTTAGCCTTTGCATGTTATAAAGGTTTTAAACTTTTTCAAATGGATGTAAAATTTGTTTTTCTAAATGATTTTATAAATAAGAAAGTTTATGTTGAATAACCTCAAGGTTTTGAAAATCCAGATTTTCCTAATCATGTGTTTAAACTTTCAAAAGCTCTTTATGGATTGAAATAAACTCCTCGAGTTTGGTATGAAAGATTGAGTTCATTTTTTATTGAGAATGATTTTCAAAAAGGGAAAGTTGATACCACATTATTTTTAAAACATATGAAAAATGACATTTTAATAGTTCACATTTATGTTGATGATATTATTTATGGTGCCACTAATGAATGCTTGTGCAAAGAGTTTGAATCTCTTATGCAAAAACAATTCAAGATGAGTTTTGTAGGAGAGCATACATTCTTTCTAGGCCTACAAATGAAACAATTCAATGATGGAATTTTTGTTAATCAAGAAAAGTATATGAGAGAGTTTCTTAAGAGATTTGCTAGACCGACTGCACTTACTCGTGAGGTGCGCACCCTGCAGAGAGACATTCGACGACATGGTTGTGACATGCATTATCTTACTGGTGTGACACTTGACTACTATGCGGCTCAGGGGTTTGTCTCCACGAGAGTTCGTGAGGATGACAGTCCCAATGAAGATTAGATTGTCTTTTATGTACCCCCTATTTGATGATGTCAAAAGGGGTAGTAGTATGATATAGCATGTATGTTAGGTTGTTATAGCATGTATGTTAGGGCCGTGTTGTGGACCCTTGCACCTTTGATGTAAAACTATCCATGCTATGCTTATGTCTAAAATGCTATGAATTTTGATATGAACCAAACACCTTTTTGACGATGTGATAATGAAAGATGCTATGTGTTTTTGTTAACACTTATGTTCTTCAATATTTCTTATCATCAAAACTTATGTTTTTGGCAGCAAGTGGCAATTGTCCCAACTTTTGTGCACGAATTTGTTGAGCCCTATCATGGTATTCCATTTGATCTGGCTGAGCAATCAATTGTTACGAAGGCTCTCCAAGCTTGGTTGTTTTCGAGGGCGGCTCATGGGCTTCTTTCGGTGAGGTTTGGACATGGTGCTGAACATCAGGACTCGGTCACGATCATTCTGGGATCTGTTATGGTCGTTCCGGTGTGAGGAGGGAATCCGTGACCGTTCCCACACCCTTCACGATCGTTCTTGTCCAAATGAATCGGCAAGTAGGGTGGAAGAGGTGGTCGGCGGAAGCTTGTTGAGCAGAGGGTGTCAGCGGCGGTGAGGGAGAGAGCAGCCGAACAATAGGACGACGATAGCGAGATCTAGAGGTCGGCGTTTGCAGGAGATCGTCACTGGATTTGTTGTAGAACCGGTGAATAGTCTTCGCAGTGATCTACTGGCAATAGTGGTCGATGGTGACAGAGAGACCGGCTGGTGCGCAGATAGGAGATTGTTTGAGCATAACAACTACCGCCGGTGGGGCGATTGTGGTGGGGGGAAACCGACGTGCTCGATTGTCTACCGACGTCGAAGAAGATGGATTTGCCGGAGGCAAAAGTTGTAAGAGCAGCTGCCGTAGGCGGCTGGCAGCGTGGAGGTCGAGCAGAGTGGCCGACGAAGGTGATGAATAAGAGAATGGCCGTGACAGGTCGACGACGCCTACGAAGAGGCCGGCAAAGAAATCGAAGCATAGAAACAGCGACCCACAGTGGCGAAATGTGGATGGTGGAGATGCCGACGTCGGAGAAGATGAGGGACTTGCTGTAGTTGATGTGTGGGGAGTTGATGCTCTGCTTCTCGAGGAATGTCAATCAATGCTAGAGGAGGCGAACGTCGGTCTTCTTGGCGGCTGGTCGAGATCGGGATGGGCCCTCACGTAGGACCATGATGGCTCGATCGCTTCGACGATGGCGGCGGTGGCACTAGGGTAGGGCGGCGATAAGCAGTAGGCAGCACGGGGTGATGCAGCCAAGGATCACGCTCGCGCCCCTCTTGAGATGAGTTGGACGGTCCGATGTCTGATGCCTATCCTCTCATATTGAGCCACGTGTCCATGGACGGGGCGTGGCTTGTATGTTGATGTCGTAACGGCCGTGCAATACTGTGCTCAAGGGCATGCACGATCAATTCAGGAATAGCTGTGTCGACCGACAATACGACCACAATGGTGTGATGGTTCGCATATGGCACAATCGTGCCATCATAGCGGCACGGCCGTGACCGTAACCTCCATGGAGAAATACGCTATTGGAAAGTAAATAAAAATATATTAACTAATCTAAACTAAAAAAATCCAATACTAATGCTAATAACTGAAAACTAAGGGGTCGTTAAGTGCATTGCCGATTTAATTAACCGGTAATTTAGATCACCGTTTAAATAAATTATCACTATTTAAATTACCGGTAATATCACATTATAGTGTTTGGTAAGCATTGAATAAAATAGCTAGAGAAAAATTACCAAAATACACCTATAAATTATTTTACATGCTCATCATATAGTATCCTAAATAAATAAAGCAAAAAATAAAAAAGTGAATATAGGTAAAATAAGAGTTATTTACAAAATATTCAAATAATAAAAGATATGCGATTAAATGATATTTATTTAATAATAAATATTAAAATTAAAAAATTTATGTAATGGATATTTTTGTCAAAAGCATGTTAAGCACTAGTAATCTGGAAAGCCAACCTCCCCTTACCAGTGAGGTGAAAATTAAGATTATTAAAGTAATTAAAATTACCGATAATTAGTTATAGTCAAACGAAATAATGCGGTGGGCTTTAAAAATTTTAAATAAAATAACTAGTAATCTATCTGAATTACATCATATCAAACGGACTCCAAGAGGATAAAGATCTAAGAGTAGTTTTAAGTTATAATCATTAGCTTGACTTTTATCCTTTGATTATCTCAAGTGTTTGGAAGAGACTCAAAGTGATCTTTTTTTACCCTATCTATGATGTTAATGTTCAAGGCATTGTCCCTCAGCTTTAAAAGAATTACTTGAATTTTCTTGTGGAGTTTGATTCTTGAGCTAGATGATGTAAATGTATTTTCTTTTACCAATGAATAATTTGAAGGTAACGGTGCAATGGTTCTTAAATTTTCTGAAGGCGAATTTCTTTTTCGCGTTTGTCTATCTTCTATAATATATTCGTTTGTATCTTTGATTTTCCATTAAGTAGTTCATGTTTTTTTTATAAGATTAGGAGTATTATAGAATTTTTTTACCAAATTTTTAGTATTTTGCATTTTTTAAATATTGATATTTAATTAGAGGGATGAAACCGCGTGATGGCGTGCATGCCTTTAGGCCGTTAAGAGTAGAATTGCTCCTATCTACGAAGCAAATCCCTCATCCGACTCGAGTGGTCAAAATCTTTTCTCGTTGACGACCAACACACACACAAGTCGCCACGTGGCTTTCATTCTAATCCAGATAACTCACGTGGGCCGATCTCATTGGTGCCATCGCACCCTCGAGATAAGACGCGCCACACCCCCATTCACCCTCTTAATACATCGAGCCATCATTTTTCCCCCTCTGCTCGTCCCTGAATTCTCCGCTTTTTCCTCTTTCCCGCGTCGCAGGAGACCGACGTCTGAACGAGAGCATCGAGACCATGGCTTCCCTCACGATGACGGTTTCCTTCGTGGCACCCTGCGGCAGCGGCGTCGTCTCCCGGCGGCCCTCCGTCGGCCAGCGCAGGCCGAGTCTGATCGTGGCGAAGGCCGCGCTGGAACAGGCCGCCCCCGCAGCCGCCCATGACGCTGACGAGAGCAGCGGACGCAGGTCCGTCATGTTCGCCGCAGCGGCCGCCGCGGTGTGCGCTGTCGCCCAGATGGGGATGGCCGCCGAGGCCGTGGAACCCAAGCGCGGGACGGCAGAAGCGAAGAAGCAGTACGCCCCCGTGTGCGTGACCATGCCGACGGCCAAGATCTGCCACAAATGAGCAGTAACAACTGGTGGTGGACCGAAGAGGTGGAAGAATAGTCCTAAAACTTTGATCTCTCTCTCATTCTCTCTATATATATATATCTGTTTGTGCATGGAAATGAAAATATTTGTACGATCATAGTTCCTTACTCTGGAACTAAATTTGTGGTTCACTTTTATATTTAAAGAAGTTTGATTCGGTGGACTGTGAACTTTTGTCAGTTCTTTAGTAAGTTGTCTCTGTTCAATTCGATTGCTACTAATCAACTTTTACATTTCATATTTATAGCTAATGCAATTGATTAGTCCTTGATTGAAGACACGTACGTTGTAATATCCTAAAATTTGGGTCGTATTTGGATCTTTTGATCAAAGTCCTAATATAAATTTTATATAAATGATTCAAAATCTTATTAATTTCTCAAAAATCTAGTTGTTGTCTCCTATTCTCTCTTTTCCTTCTCCACCAAGAAAAGGCTAAGATTACGAAATCTAGGGTCCTATTTTTCACGATGGTTATGTTTTAAGATTAAGAAAAAAGATGATCAAGGTTTCTAGAAAAAGGACAAGAAGATCTAGAGGTTTTTAGATGATGAAAAATGAATTTTAAATTTAAAATCTAAAGGTATGTAAAGGAGATCTAAACTTCTCTCTTCCCTCTTAATGATGTTTTTGTTTGGATTGAGAGTTTCAAGAACACCATATTCTTGATAGGGATTTTGATTGAGGGTTGCATGATTTGTATTGCATAATTTGTTCAATTTGTGACTGTTTTGTAATAATTATTTAGATAGATTTTACTTAGACACAAATTACAAATAATATATGGATGGAAAGACTCTCGAAGTCTAGTTTTCGCAGAAATTAGTTTCATATGATTTGGAGATGTATACAAATAGTTATGATCCAAACATCGGACTATTGTCATTATGTCACAGGTAACAACGTGACCAAATTGTAAAAATTATAAGTTAAAGGTTCACAAGTTAAAGGTTCGTGTTATCTTTCTGTGAAAATTAGAAGAACAAGTACAAGTAATTTATTAATATTTTAGTGACTACTGCCATAATACTGTGCAGAGAATAAATTATGTTAGGGGTATGAATTTCTAGGAAAAAGCCCTAAAACACGGCCCAACTCATCACAACCGTGACCGTATGAAGAACGTTTTATGATATAGTTAAATATTTTTCATGGTATCATTACTATATATTGATGTGTATTGATTGTGTATGACACCTAGATACACTTAATGCATGCTCAATCATGATTAGGTTAAAAGAAGAATGATTGATATGAATGATTGTTGTATTGCAAAGCATAATGCACCTAAAGTTCAAGAAGAATATCCCTGTCACTCATCAATGGTGAGAAACAAAGTCTTGCACCTATGTATATACTTCAAGAGGAACTAAGCCTACGAAATAAAGTCC